>JAYMTB010001133.1:0-11609 GCA_036897585.1 Francoa sonchifolia
CAAGACGTTTCTTAAATATTCCATTTGGTTCACTGCATATAGTATGCAATGCTCGGGAGCTACTCTTTGATAATGGTCAGTTTAGATTCTTGATTTTTCTCTCATAATATGAAATAAACATAGAATAACCTAAGTAGCTGGGATTTGGGAATTGACATCATTATATTGATTTTCTCGTATGATTATATCATCTGATTGACTTTTTATGGTTTTGGAGAAAATCTCTACATCTACTTATGTAGTTTTAATCTTGGTTCCTCTGTTTCTCTGTATTATTAAAACACAATTGTAGATGAGCACTGTAGTGCCCAATTAAGTTTCGTAGGCTCTTCTAGGAAACTATCACGTCCTGAACGATATGATATGTTTTGCGACCTCTCTATTGACTGGTTATCTGAGATAGCAGTAACAGCAGTCATGGACTTTACATAATGTACGGACCTTAACTTTGGCATTGCCTTTTCTTGTTGCACATGGTTTGCTGCCATCAAGAACAGTCTCCCATTCTAAACATTCAGAGACGAAGCTGGACCACCTTCTGTTGGTTCGTTCTTAAGTTCTCAGCAGCCTTTATCCTGTTCTCATTCATGGCTTCCAAATGAGCTGATTCTATGCTCTTCAAAGTCTAGGTCTGTAGCTAAGGACATTCATGCCCAAGGGCTAGCCATTTTCATTGGTGTTACTGCATTGGAACCATATACTGACTGTGAAGGGTGCAAAACCATGTTGGACATTTTTCCAGCATTCAGGCCATTGTCATACTAAAGATTTCTTAGATGCTTCTGCCGGATTGTTTTTCTTTTGGCATAAGTTTATATGGTTGCTTGGGTCCATGGATGTGCCTTTAAATACAAAATCTCTAAGACAATCAAAGCACTCCATTTCGGAGACATTGCAAAGCAAAACAACCAATTACTTTTAAAAGTTTAAATTTGTGTCCTCTATGTATATTTGTAATTAACATACTTAATAGACAACAAACACATTGCGTTGTACACTATTGACAGATTGCGTATCCGATGTTTTAACTTATGAACAAAATTCATATTTGTAAAATAAAACATCAATTATTAAACTCTTGGATTGCAAACTTCTCTTGATCCTTTAAAAAAATAAAAAATTAAAAAAATTGTATCCATTTAAAAGATTCTTACGTTAATATTTTGTTTTTCAAACTTAGGATTGGACGGGTCTATACGCATGAGTAACACGATATTTGTGCAAAATTATAATAAATATGTTCAATATATGTTATTTTGTTCCTAAAATAGTTACAAATCGGCTTCACTTCAACTCCTTTCTATAGTTATCATTGAAATAAAAAATTTGCTAATATATACGTGTAAAATTATTAATGTTTTTGTAATTTTGTGTAAACTTATTATTTATACAGTATTATCTTTCTGTGATCTAATAAAATATCCCCTGTTCCTCTTTGATTCTGGATAAGAAGATAATAAATATATTACATTTTTATGCATATAGGCAGATATATTTTGTTTAGATTTAGGTTTTGAATGACAGGAATTATACCTGATATCTGCGCATTCCTCGCTATTTCATTTTCATAACCCTTAAATTTGGGACTTTTCATGCTTCCCCCTCCTTTCTGTTAAATGGGTTTTCCTTTGTGTTAGATAAATCATAACGGTTTGGTTTTTATGATTTCCCATTTCCCAATTTGAATTTTGGAATGATGGGCAATGAACCCTTTTACCTGCTTATTGAGGAGGTGGAAGATATGCTGATGATCTTTTGACTTTTTTCCATCTGGCTTATTCAATCATCATCACCATTCTTGGAAGGTATTGTTATTGCATTGGTGGTTTAGGGTTCTTCTTAATGGTAACTGGAATGAGATTGCATTACCCTCCTGCCCATTTCCTTTCTTTCAATCTTATTGAATTGTTTGGTAAATGAATGGAACGAGATTAACTTATAACCATAAGGGAATGAGTTCACTTGTTTCGAAGGTAATGACATTTCTTTAAACAATCTCATTCATGAACTTTGACTTATCCAAACATATTAAATGATCAAAGGTATGAGCCCAAACAAACATAGCCTTAATTGTTTGGGTTTTTTCTTAATTGAATACCATTATGGGTTTAATCTTTTGTTCTGATTATTGGCAGGGAAAACAAAGTTCGTTAAAGGGGTCATTGCATTGCTCTTTCAGCTTCCTCAATGGCCACCAAAATAAAAGGGATTTACAAAGGTTTCAAGCACATATCCCAAATCTTTGGTAATGCCTTTTGTCATATGTATGCATATAAATGTTGATACATGCCAATTTTCTTTGCTAAATTATGGTACTTGGGGTCTAAGATGGGTTAATGATGTTGTAGTTGTGAAGGACCATGGTGAGATGGAAATTGGGTACCCAACAGATGTTAAGCATTTGGCACATATCGGGTTGGACGGCCCATCTGATGCTGCACCAAGTTGGGTATGTAGTCTATATCGTGGTAGTTAATATCCCGGGATTGCAATCTCGTCATTGTTTCTTTCCTCTTTCGGAATGCAGATGAATGGATTTAAGAATGGACCAAAGTTTTCAGCAACATCTGATGGTGGTGAACAAAGAGATTCTAATCTTACCAGTCATTCCCCGTGGTCCTCTCAATCTGATGGTATTCGTTTCACCTTCTTCCCATTTACCCTTATTAAATTAGTCTAATATGGATGTGGATTGACCAACAATAAGACAAACCGGAAAATTAAGCTACTGCCTATGGGGTAATATGCTAGGAGCAATTTTGGATATCTCTTATGCAAATGAATAGTGATATGAGTTAGAAATTAGTGAACCAAAGCCGAGAACATTCCTTGATAATAACATATATACGAACATGCTCTAAATTTTCCTTATGTTAATTTTCACGTAATGTCCTAAACACAAGGTGCCTTTTCTTGATCTTTTATAACAGATTCTGAGCTATCCATCGGAGCAGTAGTTGTCAAAGACATTCCACCTAAACCACCACGTGTCGTTCCAATAAGCAGAGAAAATTCAAGTCAAGTTCGTCTCCCATCTCCATCCAACTCAAAGCCATCACGAGCAGCAAAGTCGAAACTTGACTATTGTGCATCACCACTCCGAGGTGTATGATTCATATATTTCTCATCCTCATTAATCAGTTGAAAAAAGATTGTGAAAATATTAGGGAAATCATATTGCATTCAACAGAAGCATGAGGAGAAAAAAATTTGATGTCCAAGGAAGACCCCTATTCATGAAGATTCAAATTTTTGGTTTGAATTCGAGAAATAGTATTCACACGAAGAGGTTGATGGCCAGGTTGTGATGGTTTAAAGTTTTGCTATGCTTATTTTAGTGATTGTTACAAATAAGCATTGATTAAAATTTTCACTTGATATAAACTTTGTTTGGAGTCTATGGATGCAGAGTTGGTAGATTGCAACTTCATTATACTGATTATAATTATAGGAAAAAACTTTTGAACAAATTTGGAGATTGTCATTTTCAAATACAAATATAAAATGAATTATGAGCATTTTTATTTCCTTTTCTCAGTGCATCTTTATAACCACCACATCACTTCTCCAAATGCATAAACAAGTCTTTTTGGGCAATTAATAAAATTTATTAAATATTCTTGGGAAAAATCAAAATTTAGACCTCAAATCATAGAACAAATATTTTTTCTCCAACTATAATTTTCTAGTAATTTTATTAATACTTTTTAGTATTTTCTAATAAGCATAAGACAAAACTTAAGACTCGTAAGTGGAGATTACGACGATGATATTTGTAAGCAGTCCCGGTTAATATAAGAATCAAAATATTTTGAAATTTTGATCTGGGAAAATAAAAGAATCAATTTTCATTCGAAAAATGTTGGTTAATCACTAAAATCAGAACTGAGCAAAAGAAAAAAATTATTTCTTAAAAGGGTAAAACTGTCATTTCAAAAATTATAACAGAATGACAAAATTCAATTTACCGTTAGTAGCATCACCCGCCAATTTCTTCGCTAACTTAAGGATGAGATTTCATCTTATTTCTTCTTCCCTAATTTAACAACCATCTTCTCACTTTTCAATCAAAATCATTTCCCAAAATTTCAATGTTGCCATAATTTCATCATCAACTCTCTCTCACCAATTCTCTGACATGAACAAATCATGGAGAGTTTTGAGTTTCACCATCTTCTTGTTCGTTTCCAGAATCCATTCAATCGCTGCTCAAGATGAAGAAGACAAAATGCCAGCTGCCCCTCCACCGGAATATGAAAACTGTAATGGGATTTTCCTTTCCTATGAATTCGTTTCCCGGGAAAAAGAATTTCCCAGAGTCAAGAACGCAACGGCACAAGCTTGGGCGTTTAAGTCCATGGCGACGATACTAAATGCTGGCACAACTGAACTCGAAGCATGGAAAATGTATATCGGATTTCAACATGACGAGATTCTAGTTTCAGCCTCTGGAGCTGTTTTACTTGATAGTGATGATTTCCCTGCTCCTGTCGGAAATGGAACTTACTTGTCTGGATCTCCTCTAACCGACCTGAAAACTGCTATTGATACAGCCGGTGATTTGACTCAAATTCAGGCGCAAATTGATATAACAGGAACTCAATTTGGAGTAAAACCACCTAAAATTCCGATGCCTAAAACAATTCAGCTAGCAAACGATGGATTCAAATGCCCTGCACCAATTCGTAAAAGTATGTACTAAATCTACCGTTTCTTCGAACTTTTTTGTCTTCCCAAAATTAACTTTATCAACTTGTTCTTGGACAGAAAGATCAATGCATATGTGTTGTGCTAAAGACCCGAAATTTAAGGCGAAGAAGAATCTTACAACAAAGTTTCTTCTGCGCCAAGAAGCTGATCTTTCCATTTCTTATGACATTATTCAAGCATACGAAAGTAATTATCTAGCTGAAGTAACATTAGAAAACAAACACCCTTTAGGCCGTCTCGATCATTGGAATTTGACATGGGAATGGATGAGAGGGGAATTCATATACACCATGAGAGGAGCTTATACACATAAATTTGATGCAACCGGATGCATTTACGGTACTGCTTCAACATACTATAACCAGCTCGATTTTTCAAACGTTATGAACTGCGAAAAAAAGCCTATAATTTCAGACCTTCCGCCTGAGAAAGCAAACGATACAGAATATGGGAAACTTCCATTTTGTTGCAGAAACGGCAGTCTATTACCAACCACTATGGACGAAAGCAAATCAAAATCAATTTTCCAAATGCAGGTTTATAAACTCCCCCCAGGATTAAATCGAACAGCCATTTACCCTCCTGAAAAATGGAAAATCAAAGGAATACTTAACCCCGACTACAAATGTGGAGCACCAATACGAGTTGATCCAACAGAATTCCCAGTCGCGCCAGGACTAGACGCAACAAAATCCGCCATAGCAACATGGCAAATAGTATGCAACATATCACGCCCAGCAAACAGAAAATCGCGATGCTGTGTATCATTTTCGGCCTATTTTAACGAATCAATAATACCCTGCAACACATGTGCTTGTGGGTGTGATGATACAGAGAAATGCAATCCAAATGCACCAGCAATGTTACTACCATCAGAAGCAATTCTACTACCATTCGAAAACCGAACACAAAAGGCCAAAGCATGGGCAACAATCAAGAACTTCAAAGTCCCAAAACCCTTACCGTGTGGTGATAACTGCGGTGTAAGCATAAATTGGCATCTATACACAGATTATAAAGGTGGATGGACATCAAGAATCACATTATTCAATTGGGGTGAAACAATATTTGAAAATTGGTTCGTAGGTATTCAATTAAACAAAGCATCAAAAGGGTATGAAAAGGCTTACTCATTCAATGGAACCCTTCTTCGAAAAGTGAATAACACGATACTCCTTCAAGGGTTAGTGGGATTGAACTTCTTGATAGCGAAAACCAAAGGGGCAAACCCTAAATCAGATCCAAGAGTTCCTGGGAAGCAACAATCGGTGATTTCGTTTAAGAAAAGTAAGACGCCAGGGATTAATGTGGCGAAGAGAGATGGGTATCCGTCTAGGGTTTACTTTAATGGGGAAGAATGTTCGATTCCGATGGAATTGCCCATTAATGTCGGAAATAGACGGTGTTCGGATCATGTGGGAGCGGTGATTGTTTCGATTTTGGTGTTTTTGATGACTGAAAAGAAATGGTGATTGAAGATTATGATTAGTCAGTTGTTTTTCTTTTTTTTTTTGTAGTTAAGTGAATGTTAGAATGATTTTTCAATTTAGTTCAGGTTTTTAGTTGTTTGTTCTTTCAAATTATAGTGTCTTTTTCTAAATTTGATTTTGGGATAAGTTTATATGAATTATTTGAAGTTCGTTTTGGGTAAGTAATCCTCAAATTTTCTGAGATAGGTTTGGTTTGTGTGATTGAAGGTTAGTAATTTTGTAGTTCTATTCATTACCTAATCTTCCATAAATCATTTTGGGGTCAAAGGATCAGAAACAGAAAGAGTTGGGCCTCTTGCAATATGGGCTTTCCAAATGGGTTCTCCTTCTTATTTCAATTTCCGGGACTAGTTATTTTTTAAGTATTTTGAGGACAGATTATACAAATTAATAGTTTAATCTAACTGAAGTCTAGAAACTAAGCTTTTAGAATTTGTGCTGACTAAATGTTATGTACTTAAAGTCATATTTATGTTGTGTTTATTTTTATTGGGCATGACAAATTACGTAAGTCGACTAGAACAGATTTATCAAAAATAATTCAAGACCGTTTAATCATCAATAAAAGTCAAGAGTTTGTTCCAATAATGTTGGGATGATATTCATTTTATTTACAAAATTATGAATTATCTATACAAAAATAGTGGCATTAATTAGTGCAATAATTAAAGTTTGTTTTCAATCTTAAATTCAAACTGTTTTATCTTCAATTTCAACATCCAAATTGGCCCCATTTTGATTCTTGCCAACGCCCTCACCAAGCAATTTTATTGCTATAATTTAAGTCCATGTTATTATTACTTTTTCAAAAAATAATTTTTTTTATTTTATAAAAGTGATTTTGACATTACGTAATTCTTTCTAAGAGTTTTTTTTTATATTATTTTATTTTAGTTTCTTTAGTACTTCTATTATTTTATCAATTTTTTTTTTTAAATATTTAAAATTTGCAAATCTTTTTTTTTGACTAATTTCTAATTTTTCAAAAATGATTTTAAATACAATTTTTTTTTGTTTTTTAAAATTTTAACCAAGGATAATTCACAAAACCACAAATTTTTGTTTCTAGAATTAATTTTTTCTACTAAAACATTCGAACTTGTGTCATCAAAATAATAAATTCACACATTTAACCACCGGACAACCACATATGAGGTTCAAAGCACGGACTTTTGCATCATCCTTGCACACAATAATTGCACATGTTACACTCGATTTTCCACATTGGTTCGAGCATTTGCCCGATCTCATTTATGCAAAAAGTTCAAATTAGAAAAATGAATTAATCTAAGTTTAATTCAGTTTGAAAACATTAAAATTTACACCAAATTTAAATAATAATTAGTTCAAGCCGTACAATTTGATTGAGAGTCCTATCAAACGACATCTTCGTAATTAGTTAATATTACACTTAATTCTGAAATCACAGTTTTTTAAAAACTTGAAATTTTTTAACAGACAAAAAATACTTTTATATTTTTTAAAAACACTTAAAAAAATTCCGACATTTTGAGATTCCATGTCCATATTTCTTACTTTCCACTTGAATTTTTGGACCACGGAAAATCATTTTCCAACAAAAATTACAATAAATATTGGTGAAAAGGTCCAATGAGAGGAATAAATTTTGTTAGCTGAAAACAGGAAAAATATTAACCCTCAAACCATCTCAATATGTTCTGTAAAAATATTAAAATCACAACAAATTAATAAATGTTGTACTGACCCAAATAAAACTATATTAATTAAAAAATTTGTATCCATTTGCTGGATCTGCAAAATTCTTGTCTCACTTCTTAAATGTCTTTCCACTTATGGCGCACCAAACACTTCTACAATTTGTCAGAAGTTAGTTTGATCATAAATTTGAGATTTTTAGTCTTCTTTTTAACTAATTTTATTAATAATTCAAAAACTAGTCGGATTTTAATCTAATTCTATCAAGTAACAATTTATTTTACAAAATTAAGTTTATAAAGTGAGACGTTATCTAAGTACATATTAGCACTTCAGCACGTAAAGCTAGATAATCAGATTCTATCAAATAACAATTTACTTTACAAAATTAAGTTTATAAAGTGAGACATTATCTAGTACATATTAGCATTTCAGTACGTAAAGCCGGATAATCGGATTCTATCAAATAACAATTTACTTTACAAAATTAAGTTTATAAAGTGAGACATTATCTAGTACATATTAGTACTTCGGCACGTAAAGCCGAATAATTCTTTTGGTTTGCAACGTGTACAAAGCTAACTTATTTTTGAGACCAACATATTTAGGTCACTAAATAGTAAGCGCGAAAAATTGCACAAGAAATACATGAGAAAGTTTGAACAAAAATTTTGATACACTGATACCATTTAAAAAAGCTTAAATGAACTTATAATGAGACACTATTTAGTATATTAACATACTCAAATCAAATATAACATGTGACTAGTGGTTTCTCATGTAATTTCACAAGCAAAATTATAACATTTGTATAGGATTCCAAATCGATCAAAGTAAAGGCTATCAATTTTTTCAGTTGAGTCTAGTCTTAAATTTGTTCAGATTTGAAACAAATAAAAATGTGACTACAATTTTGAAACATGTTAAGAGATGTAAAATTAATTGTACTCTTATATTATATTTGTTATAATCTTCTGTCTCTTTTGATATATTTTGAGATTTATAATATTAGAAAGAAAAAATAATTAATTAAGCTCATATTTCTGTGATTAATTAGGAATACAAAATTCCCCAAATAATTTTTTTAATTGCCTCCTTAAGGTTTTCTTTTCCTATGGAAACTCTAATAAAAAAAAATCGTAAAAAAGAACTGATAAATAAATATTTTTTGGGGAGTGTAATAATAATGAACATTTCTTTTACATTATAACATTATTCAATCTTAAAATCGAAAGTTAAAACTCAAGTTCGACAAAAAATTCAAATATGAACAAAGGAAAATTGAAAAAACAAAAAAAAAATGTTTTGTACAAAAAAATAACATGGGGGGTTTTGTAACCTAGTTAACAACAGGGTTGTAAGTATTAAATGTAAATTATAAGATTTTTCTTCTTTCTTCTTTCCAATCTTGTTTAAAATTTCACTCTCGACTCATAAGTCGAGAAAGAAAAAAAAAAATAGTAAATATGTTAGATTAACCGTATGGTCTCAAAACAACATAATTTAATATGACCCTCTTCAGATTTTGAATTAATTGATTGGTGGATGGAGCCCTACAAATCTAAAATTTGTGGCCCAATAATAAAATCATGGTTCTATTGTCAATAATGGAATTTATGTTAATAATTTAATTAAAGGTGTTCTTATATTATAAATATATGTTACTAATTGAGAAGAATTCCACAACCATAAGTAATTTAATAAAACTCCAATAATGCAAAACTCAATGCAATGAAACTCTGATAATGCCTAAATTTTAATAAGCCACCTTTTTAAATTCAATCTTCCACCAATTTTTAAAACTACCATAATAAGTAGAAATAGATAAATAAAAATAATAATAAGCAATTGTTTTTAATTTTTACCAAACACTTGAACTAAAATATGTCACAAAATTAAAATAAATAAATCAAATATAATTTATCATAAATAATCTAATCTGCTTTTATATTTGAGACATAAACAACTGATTAAAGGTGACAGTAATAAATAATAATTAACAGATGTTTTATCAAATAAGACAATTATCGCAAATTGACTATATTTCTTCTAATATATTCACGAGTCAAACTTTGTAATATTTAGATTTGCACTGCTTAGATCCTTATTTAGAAAGAAAAAAAATGATGAAACTTTCAACAAGTTCTTAGTCCAAACCACATGTTTTGAAAAAGTAGAAGCAAATGAGGACAAAATTAATAGAAGAAATGAAAGTGTGAAATGTTTGTGGCATCACTTTCTCCTATTATGTAGGGCTTTGAAAATTGAAATAATTGAAGAATTGATGTGTGCTTATGTTTGTCTTCTAGTGAGATGGTTGTTTCAATCTACATCACTTACCATAACAATACCATATATGACGTTTATGGGTCAATGCTTATTTTATTATTTTAATGAAATACTTTTAGTGTTTTTAATTAATTTTTTGGGTTTTTTTGTTTTTATTAATTGCTAATAGACTCAAACTATAAGTAAGTAGTAATACTATATACATAAAAGTATCATTTAATTTTTTTATTTTTGTTATCCCTTGTTTTTGTGTTGTGTAACATAAGCTATATGGCTTGCGCATTTGATTAAACTAGTCTGAAAGTCTGATTGTTCAGCTCAAAAACTTTAGTACTAAGTGTTGTACAAGTTTAGGCTTGATTGAATTTAGGTATATATACTTATTGTCTAACAAAATTTATTCAATTTGCTAGATTGAGCTTATTTAATTAATTCGGACTAGGTGCGGGCATGAACTTGACTATATAAATTCATTCAATTGGGCTGAGTTTAGACTATGGCTAGCGCAACTCACATTATTGACAGTCCTACACACTTACAATAGCACCCACGGTTGGCTGGGTCAACATTTGATGCAGGTTGAGCAGCACACAATCGCGCAGCATTAGCTTGGCCAAGGGCACATAGTTGGCAGCACAAGGGCACGAACATGGCAATGGCCATGCGATCATAGCAGACAACATAATTGTCACATTGGCACAAGCCAAACTCGCAAATTGGCAGCTCAGATGCATGGCATTGGCGCAGGCCAAGCGCGCATATCCAACATCATGCGCAGCATTGGCAAGGGCCAAGCGCACACATCAGGTAACATGTTTGCGTGGCAATGGCACCAGGCCAAGCACACACAGCAAGTGTCACTGGCGGCAGCACACACACAGGTGTAGCATGGGCAGTATATGAGCATGAACAAATATATCGTTGGGCATTGAAAGGCATGCAGGCATAGTCAGACGCCAAAGGGATGTTTGGCGCCAAAAGTGGGCAGAGATGGTTGTTGTGTGGCACCATTTTAGGTCATATTTGTTTGAAATCAACGAGGGTAAAGAGAATGAGATTTTATTATTTTTATTCTCATTTCATTTTTTTTAATCTCATTAATTTGTTTGGTTCACCAAGAAATGTGATTACCTAATAGAAGTAAGAGAATATGTTGACCTATACTTAAAAGGAATTCCTTTTCTTGAAAGAATCTCATCCTCATTTCTCATTACACATCCTCACACATCAATGGAAAGAATGAAATCTTATTCTCATATCCTTTCATTTCATTCCCTCCAAACAAACATGGTCTTAATTACTTGTATGACATGGGCAGTTAAGGCCATACATAATTGTCGCCAAGTTATTAATAAACTGTTGGATCGGTTCCATTGAATCTTGTGTGCATACTCATGTTCCTTTAATTGTTGTCTTAAAGTTAGAATTCTCTTGCTCATTGTT
>JAYMTB010001134.1:0-11607 GCA_036897585.1 Francoa sonchifolia
AATCTCTCGTACTGTGTAGAAAGAACCACCAACTTCCTTGTGTGTGAGATTAAGTGATGGAAAACTCCCACTGTTTAGATCTTGATACCTGCCAGCAAATTTCCAAACGAGCAATAAATCAAGATTGCAAATAGATAACATTCCTAACAAATAGGGAAAACAGAAACTGCAAGTTTACTACTTTCATATAGAAGTGTAAACAAAAATTGAAGCGCCAGCCCATATAAACGTAAAAATCCATTAGGAAACTACTATCCTGATAAACATGATATTTCATCTTGAAGATGATTAGAGTCAGTTCCATGCTCTTTGGAGATCAAAGAGTCCAGAATTTGTAGCTTAAAAGATCCAGAAGGGTAATCAGATTGTTCATAATCTCTTACATCTGCTGTTACACTATCAGTGCTACTTGTAAAAGAGAACCATACTGAAAAACAGCATGCACTAAATTCAAGATGTTCGCACAAAGTGAAAGAGAATGAGGAGGGATGTGATGCGATGTGATGCATTCAGAAACAGTCTTCCGACATATATACAGTGCATAATAGTAGCTGTTTCAAGGAAAAGAAATATCTTGCAATTACTTCTTTATAAAGGATTCAACCATTGTCTTCCTCTCCTCCTTCGAACGTCGGATCCGTGACTTCCTCCCACCAGGCTCATTGTTGCACTTAGCTAGGGCAAATGTCTGCCCAACCCAACCACCCTTTATAGCATGCATAATGTACAACTTCACTCCTTTTCAGTATATAGTAACCTACATTTGACAGAACCAACATTAGAGAATTCTAATTCATAAAACCATGTCATTCAAAAGGTGCAAGAACCAAAGCTTTGATATTCATAATGGATTTCAAGAAACTAGTTAAATTTTCGAATTCTAAACTCAACTACATTAGCACACTTCTCACTAACTAACAACCTTCCATTCAAATGAGGATTCTTCATAAAACCATGTTTTTTCATTAGAAAGGTGAAGAATCAAAACATTGATATTCATAATCGGTTTTAAGAAACTAGTTAAATTTCCGAATACTAAATTCAACTACATGAACACACTTCTCACCACCAAAAAAAACCTCCATCAAATCAGAAACTAAAAACACAAGCGCATATTGTGAAATTCACATATAAAAACAGAAAATCACATCTCCAACACATATAATCGAATGTATAAAAAAAAAAACCTAAACATACAAAAATCAACAACAACAACCTGAAATTCTCAGGCGTAAGAACGCAGAACAACGAAAATGACAAAATTGAAGCAAATATATTCGAAAGGAAGCATGATAAGAGAATTACAGTACAGCAGCAAGAACTATAGAATCGAAAGTGAAAGCATTACCTTAGTTCTGTGTGTTGAGAGGGAGAGAGAGAGAGAGAGAAAAGGCGAGATGAGGTTCAGAAATGTTTCTTAAAACCCTACTCATGTACAAACCTTCACTCACTCGGACTGTTAATATTGCCATTGGTCCTTGGGACGGAGGAGGTGTGTAATTACTCTAACTGAGAGGGCTAAAACGGTAAAAACATAAACATTAAGGGTTTATTGCATTTTAACCTCTTGTATGTTATATTTTCAAATAGACCCCGGTAATTTAATTATTTACACTAACCTCTTGAGGGTATTTACAGGTATGTAATTCTGATGAGACTAATAAGAGAAAATAAGAAAATATTTTGGGCCAAAAAAGAAAGAGCTAATATTCTGATCAAAATTGGCTTCTTACTGTTGTTGAACAAATATACATGATGAAAGAATTACAAAGAAAAATTCAAATAATGTTGGGTATATCAATTCTTCGTTGATGCAAGCCACTTTAAACAATCGAGTATAAAGGCCTCGAAATGCTTTAGTGAATCGCGCAATGTGTAACGAGCTACTTAATGGTTTTTCCTTCGAGAAAAGCTTTGTTAGAAGATGTTAAGGTTTCCATCGGTTTGGAAAACCCGTTTCCATTTCTTGGATTCAGTAGCCAGATTAGTAGTCGAATGTTGGAAGAAAGTCGGGATTTGGATTGTTAGGCTCCTATCTTTTTCCGAGTGATTTCTGCTTGTATCCGTACTTCATCCTTTCGTATAATTTCTCTCTTGTTTTTCTCTTCTTGTCCATTTTGAATCGATATCTTTCTTCTCTTTCTCGTTCGTAAATTCCTTGCCAGTGAACTTCACCCGTTAATGGCCATAGCCACATTTCACTTGGATGGTCATGATCGTCGGCAGCCTCGGCTAGTTCTTCGTCCATACTCTTTAACAGTTCGAAACTGAAGTACTTTGTCCACATGAATCCTTTTCGTTGATCAAACGTGTGTTGCTCTTCGAGTGAACCTGTGAGTGGATCCATGTAAACTATTTTCCGACCACTGTGATAAGCCCAGACATTGACCAGAAGCTCTAAAACCCGGCAGTAACAATGCTTTCTCTGTCGCCATCAAACAAAGGAACACGATTTGTAAAATTCTACTGGAAAATGATACTCGGATGCTTTACAGCAGACAAAGTTTACCTCGAGTTCTGAGGAGCCCAACAAACATGAGTTGTCGTTGCTAGAGTTTGTATTCAACACATCAAGAGAATCGGCAAACATCCTGCAAGATGTTATAACTTATTAAGATTTTTCTTCGTAGAATATATTGCTATAACTAGAACATAATTTTATTTTCTGCAAATTACCGGGAGAACATCGTGAACTCCATGAAGGAAGGAGTTGGCATAACCCAGCTATGAAGGGCAGACCAGTAACCACTATCTTCTGGCATGGGGGGAAGAGCTTCGATATATGATGGCAAGGAATACATTTGGCGGAAAGCATCTTGAAAAGCATTTCTGCAAGAATATGATTCTATGTGAAAACTCGGCACTTGTATAGCAGCCACAAGCTTGCATTGCCTGAAGATCGTGTAGTGGCAAACAATGACTTGCATAAAAAATAAACCTAATTGCTCAATGAATGTACAATCTACACATCTGGTTATATACAACTTGGGGGTGTGTGTGTGTGGATACAAATTTTGAACTATTAATTGATGTAAGAAAACCTGCAGTATCCTCCATTTAAGACGTCACACATTGACCAAAAAGTGAGGACATCGCTGGTTCCTGTAACTCCACCATCCATGTCCAAGCGAGCCCAAAAGTATATTGTATCTCCTTTAGTTTCTTGTTGGATTGTTTCTTCGAGAACCTTTTCAGCTTTATGGGACAATGAAACCTGTTTTAAGAAATAAGGCATGAGGAATTTGCAAACTGAGAAAAAAAGTATAAATTTCAAGATGGTAGATCATCTACATTGAGATGTACACGTGCAAAGTAAGATAACTTTGTTATACTGACCTATTGCAATTTTTTCACCAAAAATAATTTAAATCCTATTAGAAGTACCTTCCTACCAGCAGCACGCCATGACTGAAAACCAATCCAAGGTCTCTTGTGAATATTGTCCACTTTATTCGCAATAGAAAACATTCCTCCAATCTCACAGAGAATATCTCGATAGTAAGTTTCATTCAGAAGAGGAAGCCGTTCAACTGCATCCACATCATCTGATCTTAACCTCCGTGATCTTGTAGACTGACATATACAGTGTAAGATTATCAAAAATCATTCTTGATAGAATGTTTACTGTGAGCATTCAAAGCTACAAAAAAAAGTGGGTAAGGTAATATGTTACTCACAAGACTTAACCCACGATACAAGGAACCATGATGCAACAATGGCCAAGCACCAGCTCCATTGTAAATTTCATAAATGCATACCGGCTGACCCACCCTTTCTAACTCTCCTTCGTCCCTTTCATTTGCTTCAAACTTCAGTTTTTCTGATTTTCGAGCATTGCGGTATATGTCATCCCAAACACCAGAGTTTTTCTCTGTTCTTTCTTCAAGCTACAGAAAATGGAGAACTAACCGTGAGAACTGAGGTTTAGGGATAAGTAGCATGATAAGAGGATGACAAAATGCGAAATATTGTAAGGAAATACCATACCTCTGCCATTTCTAGCTCCTCATATTCTTCAGAGGTTTCTATTTCTCTCAGAACCGCCCAATCTGTTGCAGTTGGGACATCTTGTGCCATAATCTCAGATCCATTAACAGAGATATTTTTTGGATAACTGAGATCCATCAATTCTTCCTCAAGGGCATAAACAACTCTGGATTTCCTCAAGTTAGAAGCCTTTTCATCTAAATTAGGCATGTCTTCAATTCCCTGTTCCATTTCTTTCCTAAACATATTCCATTCCCATGCCTCCTCTTGAAGATTAGATATAGAACCTGGGAGCAATGCATCTGATGGGAAGTTGAGAACATTTTCCAGAAGCTTTGCATAACCAGTTATGCATTCTGATGCCAGCATGTTTTTAGCAAACAGCCTTCCAGAGGAAGAAACAGTTTGAGCAAACTTAGAGAGTTTGTCATTTGATATCAAAAGTGAGAAAGCTTTCATCAAAGCATCAGGCTTGTATTTTGGAAAAAGTACCATGTGAACTCCATCAACAATCTGTAGTATCAGGAACACATTTATATGTGAGAAAAAGAGTACAAAGATCCTCCGTAGTATAATAATCGAGAAATCAACACAAGAAAACCATAAATGAACTGACATATTTTTTCATGATCGGAAGATCAGGTGCGACAACAGGGATTCCAAAGGTCATGGCTCGAATAAGTAGTGAAGGAAAATCCTGTTCATCTTGAGAAGAACCGTAGAGAACAATGTCAGCCATCAATAAAACACTGTTCACATCCCCATTCATGCCATAGTGCCTTGCAGAACCGTGAAGAAGTCCCAAACGTGAAGAAACTTCCTACACAAAACATATAAGGATAAATTCACAACTACATTTGAACCTTCGTAGCCACTTGATGAAAAAAAGGCAATTTCAAGAAAATAGAATTTGGATGCAAGAAAGTGATAATCTAAAAATTTGTAGGGGTGATGGTTCATAGATAAATATTCAAATACCTGTAAAGTATCGTCATATCCCTCACCATCAGTGGAATTACCACATAAGAAAGCAAAATTGAATGATCTACCACCATCTTTTTTCCTTGCATATTTAATCAGCAGGGGTTCTATGGCATTCATGGTGACAGCATAATCCCATGATAACTCATTGTAGAAGAATGAACTTCCAACAACTAGAACCAACATATCATCTTCACTGAATGCATTGGTCTGCCTCAACTGAGACTTGGAGTGGGTCTTACTGTAGCTTTCCGCAGCCCACACATCTAGGGGTGATCCAGGAATCACAAAGAAGTTTCCAGTGTCAAGCACACTATATAACATCTGATACAAGACGGAATAATAATTGAGAAACACCATACGAATTTCTTATACAAAGTACTAACACACACAAGATGACAGGTTACCGGAAGAGCAAAATCTGGAAACACAACAACATCAGCCCTGCTGAAAGCACTTCTCCAATGTGAAACTAGATGCTTCTGGCCCAACTTCTCATATTCTAACAAACGATTTGCAAGGATATCTTCCTGAATTATCCAAATGAGTGGTACATAACAAAATGGCTCCTGCATAAGGCTGCACAAATATAAAATTCACTAATCGTAGCATTTCAAAGTAAAGCAATTTAATACAGGGAAATTAAGCAAATGCTTGAGTCAATTGCTCTATAATCTATGTTAATTTGTAATATAAGAAATATAGTACATGTCTTTATGCACTCCTTCACTACTATCCAATTTCAAGTCCCCAACAATTATTATTACATTTCTAATGTCTTTCTGTGCTTAAGACCATCATATCCTGTGTTAGATGGCAAAAGCAGAAAAGAAGTAAACTCAATATGCTTATCCTCTAATCAAACAAGTCCATACCTTGAAATGGCCTCTTTGGCTTCAAGGGAGTGAACGACAATCCCTTCAAAACTGTTGAAAATTAACAAAATGTAAATCATTTATACTAAGTAACCAACATATGTGTCACCAAAAGGCTTCTGACATAACAAAATTCTTTCCAAAACACAACCAGAAAAAGATCAACAAACAAATAATAACAAGACAAAAAACCATATAAAACCAGAAGCAAACATACATTGACCAATCAATATGACCATATTGCCCAGGACCTAATATTGCAATCTGGTCGCTTATTTGCTCCCATGTCGAAAGTGCTTCACCGTTCTCTACTGCATAAATCTGCCATACAAAACTTGTGAGTATAAGTCATGTGCCTCTGTGTCCTCGAATGCCAATCAGAAGTACATCCACCCTCTATCTCTTAGAAAACAAAATAAGGTCATGTTTGATTTCAAGAAAATCTGTTTTACTTTTCCATGATGAGTCTATTCTTTAATATTTCCTTTCTTAAGGTTGAATTGTACATGAATGCCATAAAAATAAAAATAAAAACATAGGCAGTATTTCATATCCCCTCAGAATTTGAAGTATAAAGACCAACCAAAAACATTCAGATGGGACAGAACTGTTTACCTTTAGCAAATAACCAAGTTTCTGCAGATTCTTCATGACAGTAAACAACATCAATGAAGGGGGATTTTTCTCCATGTTTCCTAAGACCTGCCATTTGGTAGGAAAAAGGGGGGAGAAACATTTCAAACCACTTCAATGCACAAAAGTTGAATTTTTTTAGTTTGGCAAATGAGAAATGACTACACACTCTGTATGAAGAGTAAGGCACTAACGTGATCAAACTTGTTTGGCATCATATCAACTTTGAAATGCATACTTAAATTAGTTATTATCCACAAACCAGCATCTATGACAGGGTACCCTAACCATAGCTAGAGGATTGAATAGGCCAAAGCCACTAGAGCCACTATAATGAAGCTTCTTTCTTGGTCCAAAATCTGAACTCCTTGCACTTCCGGCTGCATCCAAAATCTTTCTTGCTTTTGCCAAACCATTTTGCTAACTGACTGCAAGAGAAATCACCTCCCAAAACCACATGGACCCTAAAGCAACTAATCGATGTGGGACCCACAAGAAGAAGGATCTGTAAGTGCTTTCCTTAAATTAAAGTTCTTCCATTTAAATATGTCAATTGTTTTTGAGCCAACCCTCTCAAATGATCTCTCCCTATGTACTGCTTTGTCTAACTCACAGTGTTTTCTTCTTTGTCTCTTGAAATTTCTCAGAGCATCTTTTCAACTATATAAGAAATATATACAGTATCTTACATCTAATTTTGTAGAATGCTGGTGCAGGTCATATCACAACTTCTTAGGAATCTTACAACTCTCATAAAATTCAAGACCTTCTGGAAGTCCTATAAGTAGCTATTATTGATTGAAATGTATTTGGATATGAGACCTTATAAAATGTTGCCATATCAGTTTCGATTACAGGTGAGCCAATTCCTTCCAAAGAAACAATGCTCCCTCTCAGATGATGAATTTAATCATAAATCCTTTAGGAAACAAATTGGGGAACTGAACTATTAAGGAAGGTCTGAATGAAAATGAGCCAACTATGACCTGGAAGGTGGCGTGAGCCAAGATAAGCAAAATCAAATAATGAAAAACACTTCAAATATGGAAACAATCTAAGATTAGCATAATCAAATGCAATTAAAACAAAACACCCAATCTCAACAACAAACTCACGAGTGCAAGCCGCGGCGCCCGAACACCAATCCTAGTCTCAGAACGAAGTTGATCAAGCCCCCGTCCCTCCACAAACCTCTTCGGCTGTTCAAACTTCAACGTATTCCCAACCATCAATCCCTTCGGAATCATTCTAACCCGATCACTTCCCGGCCTAAACACCAACGTGATCGAGCTTTGCAACACCATAGACGCCATCGCAAATGCAAAAACAGCAAAAAATATCACAAAGTAAAACAACGACATGCCTCTAAGCGGAAAAAACCTTCGACTAAACCGATTATGATGCGATCGATTCCGCACCGACGGCCGATCCAATGGAATTTTACTCCGGTCTCGATAAAAATTAGAATTCCGTCTAAAAGGAAACCGACCTCGGATCGAGTGAAATCCTAGGTCATTTCCACCATTATTACCATTACCAGTTTCATCGATCTCCGGAGACGATTCACGGCCCATGTGGATAATCTCGCCAGAGCAAAAAACAAAAAGAAAACTTCAGATTTCAGTAAAATAAAGTGAAATCATTATCATTTGTTGAATCATTTGAGAAAGCTTGAACGAGAATCGAAGTGAAAGGAGTGAGAAAATTTTTCATTTTCTTGATTTGGTTTTCCGTTTGTTCATATGAACGAGTGTTGTGTTAGTGATAGCAACGTGATGGCAACATGCCGATGAAAAACGCGTCAAGTGTTTGTTATTTGTGTTTTGGCCCTTGAAAGTTTGTAAATTTATGGTTTTTATGCTACTTGTTTGGAATATGGAGTAAGTTTGGTCCTCATTAGCAATTTTAATTTCATCACATCTTAAATGCTTGCTCCACATTTAACGGTGATGATTTCTTCAAGAGTGGTGATTATAACCGCTATATGTGAACAATATTACCACTATATGTGGATTTTTACCACTTTAGATGGCCCCACCTGGTATAAGCAAGAATTTCTCCATTTTCTCTTAAACTTGTTATTTTTTTTTAATTTAAATTTCAAATTTTTTGAAAAATTGAGTAATATATGATACTAATTTGATAAAAATTAAATTAAATTGTACATAAATTTTTACGGGTTTTTTTTCAGATCAATTGTCTCTTTTGCCATTTACTAAGCAGATGAATTCGACTAATGTTAATCATTTTATTGATTGAATTCGTGAATTAAAATCTCGATATATATATATACACGATAATTTGGAATATGGACAATGTGGATGAAATAAATGTGCATGTGCAAAAAATTTGACAAAAAGTGATTTTACATAAAAGTTGATTTAAATCCAAAATCCAACTTGATTTTGTTTTATTTTCTTCTCCCCACAATTAAAAGTATATAAATAAATAGTTTGTGTTACGTTTCTGAAAATCTCAAGAAAAACAAGAAGCTATAATTTTGCGACAAATTTTTTAAAATAATTGTAAGTTTCAAAATAATTGATTAGATATTTAACGCACGACGAAAGAGATGATTGTGGGAAGTGGTTACATATCTAGAGGTCCGAATGCACCCCACATGTTTTGATCGTCGGAAGATTGTGCATCTGCGAAAATTGATTCCATCTTAGGTCTAGCGGGTTGATCTCTAACGCGAGGGAAGTTCCAAAACCAATCGGAATTCTGAAAGAATATGTAGAATGCAACAGCTGATGCCAAAAATAGTCCCAAAAGAAGTAAATATATCTGCCATTCTGCATATCGGGAATCAAACACAAAATCAGCCTTGAAAAATAAATCCCGAGATCTGGCGTGTGCGTGTGCGTGTGCGCGAAAGATAAATATATATATATACCTTTCCAATCAGCGGGAACATTTAGTTTTGTGACCAGAGCTCCCCATGCGATTGAAGTAGTAAGCACAACCCTGCAAATGCCCAAGCCATTGAGATAAATTTAGCAGACAAGCATCGACGGTTACCATAGCTTATATTAAGGTTCGATTTTGCAGGATTATATACACGGTTTGACATAAACGATGAAGTTTCTTAAGTTATGTTTCTTGCAAATGACATGGTATAAACATTACACTTATGATACTCCATACCTTTCGCTGGGACAGAATTCTAATGTTGCAATTGATGTACCGAGATGTAGCCTTTTGCTCCAGTGGCAGACCTCCATTTTCTTTACTTCAACAACGCATATATCCCCATCTTTGCTTCCCCTGCAAAAGATTAAATTGCCACATTTCAAAACAAAATTACCAATACATGACTTGGGAGGGCACAAGATTTACCAACCAAATAGTTTGAGGGCGATGATAAGTGCTTACTGAGAAAGATACTTCCCATCATGGCTGATGGACATTATTGAAGCTGGTTTTCTAAGTAGTCTTTTATGCCCAATTTTATTCCACGTACTTATGTCCCAAACTCCAGTGATTGCTTTATTACCTGCTCAATTGTATATTAGACCTCAAGAAAATCTAAATTGTGTAGAACTGTAAACCGGCGTATTAATCCTAGCAATGATTTGATCTACCTTTTTGAACGGTGCAAAACAAAAATGGCTTTGTTCCATCCTTGGAAAACCGACATAATTCAATCTTTTCATCCTGCAGTAACATAATGATATGTATAACATCAAGAGAAGACAAAAACAAAGTTAATACCACCAAATTTGTTAGATCAAGTTACCCATACCGAGTTGCGAGACAAAGTAGTCAGAGGAACACCATCTTCTGCGTTCCATATTCTTGCTGAACCATCAGTAGACGTGGAAGCCAAGAACTCTGAGTCTAAGCTGCATGCGAAAGAATTGGCCAAATATTAAATATCTAAGTTTGGATATGACACACACTTAATCAACACTATCAATTCTGATAATGGATGAACAAAGAGAAACTTCGCATGCTTGCTTATCTCATTAATCAAAATATTAACAGAGACTACATATATCTTATAACCTAATCAGACCAATGCACTCTTTTATTCCCTTCAGCAAAATTTCTGTATCAATATTTTATTGTGGAGATTTCCACAAATCTATATAAATAAATAAGTCACTTTATATCTAAGAACGCATGAAATTCAAACAAAAAGCTCAACCCGCACCTAAAATCCATGTCCCGGATGGATTTGTGTGCTTGTGGTTCATCTAAAATGATGCGCAGGCTTGGCCACTCCAAGATTCGGAGATGTCCATCCTACAGTTGAACAATCAATGTGTCAAGAGTATAGATTTGACATATAAACATTTGAACACACATTTAAAGAAAGAAAATTGTATAATGATCCCATCATTGGTTATTCCTTACCTCCCCACCTGTGGCAAATCTAGATCCATCAACACTGAAAGCGAGGCACTTCTGTGGACCAACATTTTGGAGAGGAGCAATTTCTTTGCGCAACAGCTTCATATTTCCTTCTCGGCCATACAACTCAAACAGTCTGTAGATCAAAGGAACTTAATACCTAATTAACAACTAAGCAAGCTAAAGCTCCAAATCCTCACCCTTTCCAACATGAATATACATATAAACAACAATATATATGCACATAGGAACAAGGGCAGGAACAGAGAGTAGCATTATGTTTCCAAATTATGTGAAAACATATAAATTACTAGGACAACATACAAATATCAGACAAAATGAAAGCTATTAAATCATGACGAGTGATCATAAACTATAAAACTCACATGCAGCCACCAGCAGTAGTGGAGCACACAATATCATCCCCGCTTGGATGCACAGCTATAGTCAATATATCACCCTCAACTTCTTCAAGCACATATGTGGCCTAAACAAATCAAATTAACCAAATAAGTTTCGAAAAAGAAACTAAATGAAGTCCAAAACTTTACTCAATTACTTAAGCACAATTTCAATCAACATCATATTTCAGAACCAATCCATTAATGCAACTAGGTTTTCATAACTCACTTCCGATGGCTGCCGAATTTCTCTCTCTCTCATCCTAGTGCTTAAACTTCCCACAAATATCAGTAATTACACATTCAAAATCGCATTTCCCATGCTTTCCAACACAAAATTCGATTTAAACAAAGAAACCCTAAGATTCCAAGGA
>JAYMTB010001135.1:0-11605 GCA_036897585.1 Francoa sonchifolia
ATCGTATTCTACCTCTATCGCATGTAACACATATCATTTTAGCAACTTTATCAACCAATCAATGCATCTAATTTGAATTACTAAAGTTAAACTTGCTGCAATTATCCTAGAAATGCCTAAAATAGTTTGTAAAATTGGGGTTATCACAATTCTTCTCATTCAGGTGACCTACAATTCGATCCTGAAATTGAGAGAACCGCTCGAAGACTGAGAAATGAAGCTAGATTACCCAAAAAACAAACAGAACTTGAGACATCTAGCAATTCTCACACCATAATTACAATGGAGGAAGAAAGAAGAACTCTGAAACAACTGGCTACACCGGATGTGGATCAACAACCTCTTTGTATTGATTATCCTGTTCTGGAAGCAGCTTTTGAACTGAAATCTGGGTTGATTCATCTATTGCCCACTTTTCGTGGACTTGAGAATGAGGATCCTCATAAGCATCTGAAAGAATTCCATGTAGTGTGTTCTATCATGAGACCACAGAGAGTGACTGAAGAACAAATTAAACTGCGAGCCTTTCCGTTTTCACTGACATAAAGATCTAAGGATTGGTTGTTCTACTTACCCCTGGTTCTATAACAACATGGGCAGAGATGGTAAGACTGTTTTTCGACAAGTTTTTCCACGCCTCAAGAGCTGCTGGTATCCAATGGGAGATATGTGGAATTAGGCAGCGAGATACATAAACTCTTCATGAGTATTGGCAAAGGTTTAAGCAGCTGTGTTCGAGTTGTCCTCAACACGGAATATCTGAACAATTTCTAATCCAGTATTTTTATGAAGGCTTACTGAACATGCAAAAAAAGATGATGGATGCAGCTAGTGGAGGTGCAATAGTAAACAAAACACTTCATGAAGCTAAGAAATTAATCTCCATTATGGCTGCAAATTCACAGCAATTTGGGTCTAGATACGATAGTACACCGAAAAAGATGAATGAGGTAAATATTTTTTCCATTGAACATCAATCGTCAACTCTAACCTCTCTTGTTCAGCAATTAGCTGTAGGAAACATGCAACAGGTCAAGGCCTGTGGGATTTGTGCTGCAACTATTCATCCGACTGACTCATGCCCTACACTCCAAGATGAATCCTACGAACATGCCAGTGCAATTAGAGGCTTTCCAGGACAGCCATAGCGGAGATATGATCCTTACTCAAATTCTTATAATCCAGGATGGAAGGATCACCCTAATTTCAGCTATGGATCGAGGCAATCACAGTTTCAGCAGTTTCCACCTAGACAACCTGCTCAGAATCAACAATCCACCTCAAAGACAAATCTCTCTCTGGAAGAGATTGTCCAGTCACTTGCAGTCATTGTACAAGAAGTCCAAAAGGAGTCAAGGACTAGTAGACAGGCATCAGATACAAGATTCCAACATCTGGAAACTCAATTAAGCCAGCTAGCCTCTTCGGTCAGCCGAATAGAGTCCCAAGGTTAGTTACCCTCTCAAACTGTTATAAATCCCAAACAGAATGTCAATGCAGTTACACTGAGAAACGGGAAAGAACTAGAAAAACCTAGCAAAAATGCGCATAAGCCGGATCAAGAAGAGGAGATTGAAGTAGTTAAACCACAGTCCCAAACCGAACAGCCAAAGACATTCATAACCAACCCTCATTTTCCTACCAGATTGAGTAAGTCCAAGAAAGAGAAAGATGACAAAGAAATTTTGGACACCTTTCGCAAGATTGAGCTATCATGAAAATGAATGAGCTGCAAGCTTTTGTGATTGATGAATAAGGATGTGAGATGAGACATTATATCAGAATTTGAAAATTTGTTAATTATTAGAAATTTGATATATAAGTTAATTAGAAATTGTTATTCATTTCAACTCCTCAGTTATAATAAGTGAATGTATTCAAATACATACATGGATAATTTATTTGTTATGCGAAAAGAACAAAGAAGGAAAAGAGTGCCTACATTTATGTTCGCAACAAGCCTACTATCAAGATTCATGCAAAATCCTAGCCAGATATACTATGGGGATGAAAAAAGAATACTTAGATACTTGCAAGGCACTATGGTGTATGGTATATGGTACAAGCCTACGGAAAAATTAGAACTTCATGGATATACTGATAGTGACTGGGCCGGAACAGTGGATGACATGAAAAGTACATCTGGATATGCTTTCACATTCGGCTCTGAAATATTTTCGTGGACATTTTAAAAACAAGATACAGTGGCACAATCATCAGCTGAAGCCGAGTACGTGGCAGCAGCAAATTCAGAAACAAAGCAACTCCAATATTTTGTGACAACAAATCTACAATTGATATGGCAAAGAATCCAGTATTCCATAGCAGAACAAAACACATCGCCATTAAACATCACTTTCTACGAGAGGTATCAACTAATAGTGAAATTAAGATGATCTATTGCAAAACAGAAGAGCAAATTGCCGACATCTTCACCCAAGCACTTCAGCATTCAAAGTTTGAATACCTACGAAGCATGCTCGGGATATTAGAAAAGTGCATTAAGGAGGAGTATTAACATTAATACACTTTCAAAGAACAATCTAGAATGTTCTAGAAAGTTTACATTCTTCTAGAATAAAATAGAAGACTGCAACTTTCTAGAATATTGTAGAAATGTTTAGTTATGTAAGAACTTTCTAGAATAGTTCTCAAGAAAGTAAAAACTCTAGAATAGTTTAAAAGTTTTAGGAGGCAAGAGACTTGCCTATATAAAGCCTTCAAGGCTTAGTTTGTATGAACTAACTAAGAAACCTAGAGCTAAGAAATCTACAACAAATCTACAACAAATCTCTCAACAAACAAAACCTTGTAATCCTCCATCCATTTCTAATAAAATAACTATTTTCTAAACTATCCTCCGTCATACTAAAAGGTTGTAACATGTGGTTATATGCCCCTGTCTAAAGAACAAGTGGAATGTGAAGCATAATAAAGTTTATATATAATTCAAGTGAAATTATCTTTTTTCGGACAAGGTGCCTTTTTATCGGAGGAGCAATGATACAAGTGAAGAACAGGGCAAAATGCAAAATGATACAAATAGTGAAAGGGATGAGACGTTTGTATATGCAGCTGGTGAATTGATAAAGCATGAAGCAAATGAGGGGACTGGGCTTGGGGAAAAGATGATGGATACAAACTGAGGAGGAAGAAGACAGCACCTTCAAGGCTATCATGTTTGGGGATCGAGCTATCATGAAAATGAATGAGCTGCAAGCTTTTGTGATTGATGAATAAGGATGTGAGATGAGACATTATATCAGAATTTGAAAATTTGTTAATTATTAGAAAGTTGATATATAAGTTAGTTAGAAATTGTTATTCATTTCAACTCCTCAGTTATAATAAGTGAATGTATTCAAATACATATATGGATAATGTATTTGTTATGCAAAAAGAACAAGGAAGGAAAAGAGTGCCTACATTTATAATTGTTTCAAGAATCTTTACAAATTAAATCGATCATAACTAAGCTAACTATAATGTTAAGCATTAACTATTAGGCAAGTGTTGATGAATCTTTCAAGAATCTGGCACACGCACAAGCGCAAAGTAAGACGAATTAATCTCACTATTTCTGCACTAATCATCAAAGAAGACTAAAGAAATTCTAAGATATTCATTCATTGCTGCTCTGCTCTGCCTTGGTTGCTGCCCTCAGCATTCGGATTACCACAATTAACCAGTGCAAAGCACAGCTTTGAATCTACACGGAATGCCCATAGCTGCAGCACACAATCGACCTCCAGTTGATTGGCCTCCTTGTCCAACACAGAGTTCCATTGGGAGACTAATGTGTATGTAAAGGTTCTAGTCATATTCCACTTGGCCAACATAATATCAGACCTCTCAAGACACGGCTCAATAATTTGGACTGTCAGCTTTTCTCCATTATTTAATTCCTCCATCTCCTCTTTTGTAAGAAAATCAGTTCTTGCTTGGTTTGCAGGAATAGAGAAGCGACCATGCGCTTTGCTCACATCAGTTTTGAACAGTTTCTTCTGAATCACCAAAACCACATTGGAACCACCCATGTTGCTGATGCACTCTCTGAATTCGGCTGGCAAATCATGTGGTGGGTCTACATTCCTTTGCACCAAATTCGATTTCTTCATACGCCTTGAAGTTGGATCCGTTTGCTGTTGCCCCTTCTTGCTTAGAGAGCACCTTTTTGGACTGACAGTATTCGGTGACATCTCAGGAGAAAAGTTACGGCATCCAATCCTTGGTGTCGTCCTTTTCTTGCGTATCATCATGTGGACACCAAACAGGTTTTGGCGTTTAAAAACCTGATATTGTATCAATTTCTTCACAGGTTTTAAACCCATTACAATTTGTTTTCCGCTCTGGGGACATACCATTATTGTTGGTGTCCTCCTTTTCTTGGGAGTCATAATTGGGCAACCAAACAAGTATTGGTATGTAAATATGGTTTTCCCTTTGTTATGATCCATTGCTGTCTTCGTACTTCCTGAAGCAAACAAAATCAAATCGATGCAATCTCTCTCTCCCTCTCTATATATAAAGATTTGTCTATAAGAATCCTAATTGCTTTACAATTGATGTTAAATTAAAACTCATACCAATTATCCTTGGGATCTAAAAATTCAAAAATTGGTTAGATATATATATATATATATAAAGCAGAACTCAAATTTGGCGCCACTTTTTATATACTATGTTTTTTAAATTCCAAACTTATCATATCTTACAGGTTGAGAAAAATTAGGTTATCTTAGATTTATCAAATTTTAAATCTACTATTTTTACTTGCATATAATGATTAAGTTTATCTTAGATTTAAGTAAAATTAATTATTAAGATTTCAAAATAGATAAATAAAATATGGTAAATAATTTTCAGAGTTATGAAGTGAATTTGTAAGTTACACAATAATATTAACTAACTGTTTTTTTGAAAAAAATATTTAACTAGTTCATCCTTATCTTTGAAAATTGAAACTATAATTATCTTATTTTAAATAATAAATATCTTAATAATATCCAATATAAGTATAGAAGACTAGATAAAATTCGAGCTATTAAATTTTCCTTATTGAAGCTTTCATAGTATCTACAAAGGGATTCTCCCAAATATTACACATAGCATTACAGTAATTCATTGCCCGATTTAACAGAATTTACTCTTAAAAGATGGCCACCTTCTTTATTTCCAATGTATGAGCCCGAAGAGTCAGTACATGGTCCGTCAGTTGACATGCTATGTGTTTGGCTTGGATTTTGCCAGAAATGATTTCTTATGGCTTTGATTTTCAAATTAATGGCTGAAAATCCTGGGTCTGAAAGTAAGTCCTGAACTGCAGTTCGGCCTTCAAGCATGCTCACAACTTGAGACATTATTGGTCTTAGAGTTGGTGCTGCATTAGTGCACAAAAGAGCGACGTTTAGCATCACCATTGCCTCCTCTGATGAGTACGCTGATCCCAAGTCAGGATCAACCAGCTCCAATAAACTCCCCCGTTCTTGCAAAACATAGGCCTGATAGAAACACCAAATAATTACATATGCTATGCCAGAAACTCGCTCTCACCAATGATATAAAGGAAGCTGTGATTATTATTACCCAGTCAAGAAGGTAAACGAAGTCCTCTTTCGGCCTATAGTTCGTATTGCTTTTCCCGCTGACTATTTCTACTGCAACGACCCCAAAGCTGTAAACATCTGCTTTGACAGTTAAGTATCCACGCATTGCATACTCTGGAGCCATATAACCACTGCAAAATCAAGAATCAGAACAAGTTTTTAGCATACTCGAGAGCCATATGTAGATGTTCTTCTGTACAAACTTACATAGTCCCAGCGATCCGAGTGCTGATATGGGTATTTCCATCTTCATGCAGCTTTGCCAAACCAAAATCGGAAATTTTAGCATTAAACTCCTCATCAAGCAATACATTGCTAGTTTTAATGTCTCGGTGAACAATCTTTAATCTGGATTCCTCGTGGAGGTAAGCCAAACCTCTGGCAATGCCGAGGCAAACTTTTTTCCTGGTCGCCCAGTCTAGTTTCGGTTTGAGTGCTGCATTCTTCCCTATAAGTATCGTAATAAACGTCAGCTATTATTTCACTATCTTGCATATGGTTACATTGGATTGGATATATATCATAGAGAGTTGGAATTACCGAATAAAGTTCGGGAGAGACAATTATTTTCCATGTACTCGTAAACCAGCAACAGTTGGTTTCCTTCAACACAACATCCATACAGCTTGACAAGATTTGGATGTTGCAGTCCAGAAATCATGCCTATTTCAGTCACAAATTCGCGATTTCCTTGTTTTGATTTTGAGGAGAGCTGCTTCACTGCTATTACAGTTCCGTCCGACAATAGACCCTTATGTTTAACAGAGAAAAGCCTCAAAAACTTTGCATGTAATAATAATATATCAAATTTGGTGCCTTAATAATAATACAACATAAGGTAGTATGTTATAGAAAAGAACTACGAACTTTTCAATTTCTTTTAAGCCTCCGAAGATCACAGTCCATACTTCGAAACACCGCAGGGGTAACTAACTAATCTTGTTTTACTGTAGGGTGCATGATCTGCTCATTTCTAACGTTTGGCCTATAAGAATAATTTTATTCGACTAGATATGATGCAGAATCCTTTTCTCCCATTAACAATGTGCAATCTATAGTCATAGAAGATTTAGGAGTAAAGAATATAGTGGTGATAATATAATTACCTTGTAAACTGAGCCGAAACCACCCTCCCCAATTTTGTTTCCCATATCAAAGTTCTTAGTGGCAGCTTTAATTTGTCTCAATGTAAATAATCCAGTTTGCAGATCTAGACCTCTTAGCTCTGTTCAGAATGCAGCATCTTATGTTAATAGAGAAAAATGTTGAAAATATATAAGATCCTATGCTAATTTTGTATACTTTTAAGAGCTGTAGCACAGAAACAATCCCTCCTCCTGCAAGGTAAGATGGTACATCTAACCCTCACAATACTCCGAGTGGTAGGACTTTTGTGCATTGGGCTTCCATTTTATATCTTTAGAAGGTTACAAGTAATGTTAATACCTTTATCTCCGGAAACTTTTCCTCTGAAATAGCCTTTCCTCCTCATGATAACTAATGACACAAAGACAAGAAACAATGCTGCTGCTACTGTTCCAGCCACTACAACGACATGGTTCGTTTTGCCACTAGGTGAAGGAGGTACAAAGTCTGTACAAAAAGAGGCAAAATTGCTGATTGGTTAGATTAAAAGGACAGCAAAACTAGATAAATTATAGAGTATCAATAAATTTAAGGAAAATTAAACCTTTAAACTTAAAAATCATTGGGATAGTAGAAGTAACAGTTACTCACTAGGATCTACTGATATTGCTGATATGAGAGGACCATAAATTCCTCTGACAGGGATGCCTGTTGTCCCTCTTCCAGCCCAGTAAAAGTCTATCTTTAATGTGTGAGTTGTTACAGTTGCAGTAAACGCTTTTACAATGGGCTTACCAGTACCGCCAGCCTCACTTTCAATATTGAAATCTTTCAGGACCAGATTTCCCTATATAAACAAATCAATTTAGTTTCAATAATCTTTGATATAAAAATTAAAGGCAAATAGTTTTGAATCATTAATTAATTTACCTGGATGTAGACATCGAATAAACGCTTTCCAAGGCTGTTAAATGAACTGTCATTAATAAATTTAATCTCTGCAAAGTGGAGCCTAACTGTGTAATTCCCATTCATTAGACATAGTCCATAGTAAGTAAGAGAGACGGGAGAAACACGGGCTGTTGTGTATAGTTCTGAATCGCGTGCAGAGACATTTGAAATAGCAGAAGTGTTGGTTTGAAGATAGGCATCTGAATCAAGGTCATTGTCCAAGAAGTTTCCAGTACTGCTAAAGGCCCAATTATTACCCGAGTAAAACATAGAAGCACCTCTATATTCTAAATCCGCTTCATACTTGGTGTCACCACTGATGTTTGTTTCCTTACCACCACAGTTAATGTGCAATGAGTAACGATCTGTTTAATTATTCAAATGTAAATAGAATTCAGAAATAGAAACATTTACCACAACCATCTATTCATAATTGGGACAAAGAAGTTTAACCTCCAAACTAATTACTCACGCTGACTACTTGAAGCTGTACAAGGAAAATTTTCTTTTAGGCACGAGTGGACTTTGTTTCTGCATTGTGAGAGGGAGAGATATAATTATAATAAGCTGGCCACAGATCAGTTAACTGAAAGGTTATGGCTATTAAAGTTCTCACAATTTTTCTGTAGACGAGGAATAGCTCTCTACTAAGTTCCTGAAAATATCAATGAAATTATTCACGATCTTGCTGATATAAAAGTTTTGAGACAAATAAAAGACAATTTAAAATTGTGCCTACACGCTTCCTCGGGGGCATTCAACTGGACCAGAGCTTTCCCAACTGAAATTGTTAAATGACAAATCCCTGTAGACCAAATTAAGTAATCAACAATAAGCCATTAAATTCATTCTTGATGATCTACAGCAAGCGTACACCACTTAAATTTGGTTAGTGAATATTAATATTAGTCCATGTTGGAATGAAATTACTGGACATGTCACTTGGGAAAGGAATACAGTTTTATCTGACTTACTGACTCCATTTCTGCATCATACGCACTAAAAAAGTAAAGGGCCAATATTACTTTCACTCTTTCATTGTGGAAACTTTCTCAGAAAGGCATGCAGAAAAATGGGAGTATGCAAAATGATTATTATTTAAGACTTACGCATTCTTGTTTCTTTCTAATATCCATTTAGGTACTGATCCAGTAAGATTATTTCCAGTCAAATACCTACAAAAAAAAAATCAATTTTCATTTAAGTTTCCCCAAGCATATGACCTAGATAGAAAAATCTTTTATATCAACCACTTACATGAAATCTAATTTTGCTAGTTGGACAAAGGAGGATGGAATCTCACCAGTCAAGTTATTGAAACTGATATCTCTGCATATAAAAGTGTGCATAAGTTTTCATGACAAAAGAAAGGATCTTCAAACCAAATACTTTTAGAATAAAGAACTAATGAAAACGTGTATCAGTTCTATGTTCCTTAAGAGTGGCCTCCTGAGCAGGACATTTCACATATTTTACCATTTCAAAGCTGAAGTCATCTATGTGACTTGTAAAAAAAGTTAAGCCTTGTGTTAACATAAAACTTAACCAGCTATGGATTTATCTCAATTCAAGAAAGGATTTATCAGTTTACTGAACCACTCGGCTATATCAAATGTTAACTGTTGCCATGCAAATCATGGAGATTAAATTACTCACAGATTTTTAAGTTTCTCCATATGCCCAATATATTCTGGGATATCTCCATGTATTTGGCATTTCCTCAAAATCCTGTATTTTATGGTTAATAGTGAGTACTTCGTAGATATGTATCATGAAAATTTGAAAAATCACAGAATTTGATGAAATGGAGATTGTTTCATTAATTCAACTCACAGTACTTTCATGGATTCCATATTACTCAATGGGGGGAAAGTAGAACCTCTACCTCTTATGTCACTAATCCTCCTAAAATCATTGAAAAGCAAAAAAGAGAAATAAAATAGTGAATACACTCATATCATTTATCAAAGAAGTTCGAAAGAATAAACTATTACAATTGCATACAGATCGCTTATGCTTGTAAGGGCAGAAATGCTAGAAGGTATTGGTCCATCAAGCCTGCAACCCTGTATATGCCTGTAAAGAACAGTGAAAGGCTCTATATTCAATAACAGCAGATATTCTGTGAAATATAAAAAGGCTATGTCGATGAAGAATTACAGTTTTTCTATCTGTGTCCAGTTGCTGATGAAATCAGGTATCTTTCCTGAGAAATTATTGTCACTTATCCTCCTGAAATGTATAAGCAAAGAAGAATTAGCTAGCATAAAAAAAAAGGAAGATTTATGTTAAGAGATAGCCAGCTTATAAGATGTAAACCCAAGCTAAATAATAGATCTGATTAAATATAATATATTTTGGGCAAAAAACTAAATTTATATCTGAAAGAAAGAAAACGCTACTCACATATCTGTCAAGTTGATCAATTTGGATAGTGCCACTGGCAATTCTCCAATGAAAGCGTTTGATGATACAACACTGTCGAGAGAGAATAAATATAAATTTCGATAGCACTAAATAGGAAAATATAAAGCATCATTAAGGCCCCTTTAAAGGAACTAATGTACATACAATTTCTGTAAATTGACCAAGTTTCCTATCTCTGGTGGCATGGGTCCTGAGAACAGGTTTCCTTCGATGCTCCTGTAATAGTATGTCAGAAATTCACTTCAAGCAAAGGATCCGTAAGACACGAATCATGCATGGATAACATTCATGCATCCATGTTGAGCTCCTATATGAGTGGGTTCGACAGGCCTCAATATGCGGATAATTAAGATGAAAACAAGAATTTCGACATACAAGTTTCTGAGGGTGGTGATGTTGGTGAGAACTTTTGGGAATGGACCTGACAGTCTGTTCCCCATAAGAGAACTGCACAACAAATTATGCAAGCATATTATATAAAGTTATTCACTGAAAGAATAATTCATAAGAGGTAGACATAAAAGGTTAGTTAGTGTTATGAGTGCTTACAGATCGTTCAGCTGCATGGTAGTCCATTGAGAAGGTATAGAACCACGGAGGAGATTTCGGCTAAGGTCCCTGTTGGGAAGCAGATGCATGATTAGTAGGTTCAACGGCAGTTTAGTGTATTGAAATAGTATTAGTAAGATATTGTAGAATGAAATTATAAGGATAACATTCATATATAAGGGAATGTTGGTTTTGCTTACAAAAATTTGAGGTGACGAAACTTGGAAAGTTCTTGTGGGATAGTACCCGAAAGATTTTGCGATTTCAAAGCTCTGCACCATAAGAAAATGAATTATAAAACCTTGTAAGCATACCATTAGTAGCCTTTGCACACTATTTGCTTCCTGAATGAACCCAATATGTAGCTAGAAATGCAGCAAAAAGAGGAAAATATCCAATCAGTGAATTTGAGGCATGAAATGAGTACCAACCCTACGACTAGTTCAGACTCACAATTTCAGCACAACAGATTGGGTCTAGTCAGCTAGGATAAGACTGATCTCCGGACACCATTTTCTCAAGTTGCATCCATATCACATGTACGAGAGTTACCTCATTTTGAGAGATAAATGAAAGAAAAAGTAAGTGTAACTAACTCAAAAATTTCTTTAACTGGGGGCATAGATTCTAGACAACCTTTAGCATGAGTGATATCCAGTCAGTTTTAGAGATAACCCAGTTTTAAAGAGGTCAGTTCAACACCTACAAACTCCAACTTTAAGAACCTCTTCCTCAGGACCGAAAGAAAAGCAAATGGATAAAAAGAAGATGCAATTCCACCACTGTAGCATAAAGTTGAATGTTAAGATAACAGACAGAACCATGTTTTTTGGAACTCCCTGCAATCTTAGGTTCTTTTAGAATGGTCCTTTTAAAACTCATAGTCAATCTCCTACACAAAAGTTAACTCTAGTGACAAAATTAGTGGATTACATCTGCATTGACTATGATGACCAATGAATCTGTGAAGCTAGGAAGGAATAATT
>JAYMTB010001136.1:0-11600 GCA_036897585.1 Francoa sonchifolia
CCAAAACACCAAATGCTGAATTTTGTATAAATTTCCTTTCCTATGTGGGAATGGAATCGACCATTCTGAAATCTCATTCATTTTGCCCCCATACGGACTTAAAATTAATATCCCTTCCCCAACTTCTAATTCGTAAAACTTTTCCCATAATCCTTCTAACCCTTTTTCGGAAATTGGGTGTTTTACATAATCCGATTTTGCTTTAAAAAACACTGTTGAAAGTTGTGTTCTATTAAGCAAAACTTCATGTGATTCCAATGAAGGAAATCCTGCAAAGTAAAGAATTGATTCTATCCAACTCATTTCAATACAATCTGATTTCACCAATCCCAATTCAGGAAATTTTTGATCCATAATTGACATTAATTCATCAACCCCACCTAAAAATAATGAATTGAATGTCACTTGAATTGTTAATTTCCCATTATTATTCACACTCCCTAGTATAACCCTAATGAATAAATCACGATCGAGTTTAGCTGCAATGTATTGCCACTTATGCACAAGCATAGTACCATTTTGTTCCAAATTACGATTAACAGTGAATACTGTAACGTTAGATGGAACATACACTAAATTTATTTTCCATGCAACAATGACACCGAAACTAGCCCCACCACCGCCTCGAATAGCCCAAAATAAATCTTCGCCCATTGATTTTCTATCAAGTAATTCACCATGCACATTAATTATTTGAGCATCAATTATATTATCAGCTGCTAGACCATATTTTCGCAACAATGTACCGTACCCTCCGCCGCTCAAATGTCCTCCGACACCGACCGTGGGGCATACTCCGGCCGGGAAAGCGAAATTTAAGCTTTTTCGAGATATTGCATAGTAAACTTCACCAATGGTTGCACCAGCTTGTACCCATGCAACACTATTTTTTTCGTCCACAGTGATTGATCGAAGATTTATTAGATCAATAATGACAAATGGTACGTTTGAAATATAAGATAAACCTTCGTAATCATGACCGCCGCTACGAACCCTAATTTGCATGTCATGAACTTTGGCACATTTTATGGTCACTTGAATTTCCGACACATTATTTGGTGTGACAATGACTAATGGTTTCGGGGTTTCGGGGGACAAGAATCTAAGGTTTTGAATAGAGAAATTTAATATCGAAAAATATGTGGAATCATTTTGGGTGTAAATTGAGCTAGGGTTTTCATAATGGGATGAAAGACATTGAAGAAAATTTTCATGGGTATGGCCTAAAGTTGGCCATGAAATTAAAAACAAAGTGGCAAAAAATAAAGAAATCATTGAAGAGTTTAATGACTTCATTTTTCGTGTCTTTTTTCGATGAAAATGTATGAATTTTCGTCTGTCTATTTATAGTAGTTTCAAGGATATCTAGTTTTAGATTAGATAAAGTGTGAAAATGGATAATACAATTTTGATTCACAATAGCAAATTTTTTTTTGAATGTTTCAATTTTATACAATTTTTCTTCGAAAAATTATTTTGGCACGAAATTTCCAACCACTAGAATGATTAAATTTCGATGTTACGAAATTTAGTATAAGAAAAAGTATTTGGTATGGTTTTTTGGCTAAGAGAAAATTCATCAAAATATATGAAGTCAATGGTCAAGGATTTGAAATATCAATTTTATATGATAATTTTTTGAATGCAATAAATGAATTCTAATATAAGTTTCTTATTTTCATACTCTTATATTTTCTCGAATAATAAAATTTATTTATTATGGTACTATTCAACGTTTGGATCCATATCTTATTCTTAGCCTAACCAACTACTGAAAAAGATGGTTTATATTATCACAGAAATACGAATATCTCACCAATAATTTGAGTTAGATATACATATTAAGCTCGTTATCTAATAGTTTAAGCTTTTAGGTCAATTAATAGTTCAATATAGTATCAGAGTCAAAGTTCTGAGTTTGAATTTCTGCCGTAGCAATTTAATCTCAAATTTAGATTCATTGTGTTGGGTAAAACCGTTGACTATGTTATTGGTGTTCCACCTTGAAAAAAAAAATTCCTTTGGATTTTTTGGGTTGGACCCAATTGGATGGACTATCGGCCCATGTTGTCAACTTTGAGCCCATTCTTAAAGGCCCATTATAAAGGTGAAACGGGTGGGTCAAAATTACTTGGTTTCCTTATCTGTTGTTTTTTTAAAAAAAATAAGAGCAAAAATGGATAAACCCTAGAATGTTGATTCGACCCAAAAATTGCATCTTTCCTTCAATATTAACGAATTTGTGTCGACCCAGAACAATTCAGAGACCCAATCACGGATTCTGCAGAGGGCAGTCACGAATTAGTGTAGTGAAGGCTTGTAGGTCGGAGATGGATGTTGTTGGGTTGGATTCTGATGGCCGGGAATACAAGAGCGCCGACGAGATGTGGCGGGAGAACACTGGTGATGATAATAAGAAGACGGAATGGTACAGAAATGGAGTGGGCTACTGGGAAGTATGTTTTTTTTCTGTTTGTTTGAAGATTTTTATGTTTTTTTGGATGTAGTGAGATTTTGAATGATTGATTTTGGTGTGTGTTTTTGTTGTGGGAGAGAAGGATGTGGAGGCATCAGTTGATGGAGTATTGGGAGGGTATGGGCATGTTAATGAGCCGGATATTAGGGGCAGTGAAGCTTTTCTTAAAACCCTACTGTCGGAGCGATTTGTGGATGGTGGAAGAAATCAGCATCTTGTTGCTCTTGGTAAGTATTGTTTAGTTAATTTTGTGATCATCATTAGAAATGTGTCATAAGCATGAAATATGAATTCAATGAAGTATTCATTTTGTTTTGTTTCATTAGTCAAATTATGTTAACTTCTTGATTAGTTGATGTATTGCCAACGATAAATTTTATCATGATTAATCTTGCAGATTGTGGTTCTGGCATTGGGAGAGTCACTAAGAATCTTCTTATTAGGTACTTTTACGAGGTACGATCAGTATAAATACAAATATAGTTAGAGTTTTTCATTGTTTTTGTACTTTTTCTTTTCTCATCATATAGACAGGTAGATCTTAGTGTCACGAGTTATCTCAATTATAAATTTGTTTGGCATCCAGGTTGATCTTCTTGAGCCGGTTGCACATTTCTTAGAAGCTGCCCGTGAAAGTTTGGCTCCTGGAAATCATATGGCCACAGATACTCATAAGACCAGTAATTTCTTCTGTGTTCCGCTTCAGGTAATGTATTTCAAAATTACTATTATGTGAATTGAATAGGCAACCGGCAAAACTTTCATTTTCTTCCTAGCTTATTATGGAAACTGGCTAAACATTCTTGATTTTTTTCTGCTTCTGCGTGAGAGCTTGTTATTTTTTGAGCCTATTGTACTCCTTTAGATTAACTTTTGTTTTGGTTTCTTTCTTACAATGCCATTTTGTTTAACTTTTAGGAATTCACACCAGATGCAGGAAGATATGATGTTATATGGGTTCAGTGGTGTATTGGACATCTCGCAGATGACGATTTTGTGTCATTTTTCAAGAGAGCAAAAGTAAGCAAAATTTTGCCATCAAAATTGATTATCTTAGACTAAAATTTCCTATAATAGTTCTACTATGTGTGATGCTGCCATGTTATTTATGACCATTGATCTTAATGTGTTGTGGTGTTAATATTAACTAGTATGTTAATTTTAGGCTGGCCTAAAACCCGGTGGCTTTTTTGTCCTGAAGGAGAATATTGCAAGAACTGGTACTATACTTTATGTCTCAGCTTCTCTCTTTCTAGCATGTTTTTAGGCTTTATGAAGAATTTCTTGAAAATGTAGATTAAGTTATGTGAACAAACGAATGTTACGAATTGCTGCAGTTGGAAATGAAAGACTACCGAGCTAATTTTGCCTGTATGCAGGATTCGTGTTAGACAAAGAAGATCGAAGCATTACTAGGTCCGATTTGTACTTCAAGGACCTTTTTGGTCGGTGTGGACTGCATCTTTACAAATCAAAGGTTTATCACCTTACATATGCTTGCAAGATTAGGCCATAACACATGGTTTAAGAAGTGTCGTTTCTGATGCTTTAACTGTTTTTTCTTCTGTTATTAACAAATCATCTCCTTTATCAGGATCAAAAGGGATTTCCTGACGAGTTATTTTCTGTAAAGATGTATGCACTAATGACCGACATGCCAAAGAGAACTCATGGGACCAGATCCAAAGTACAAGCCAATAGGCCCAGCATCATCAAATGAAGAATTCTTTTAAAACTTATTGATAGCTTCAAATGGTGCTTTATGCGGGCAGTTCGAAGAATTCTGTGAACTCAGATACAACATGCCTGTGCATTTGCTACTTTTATATTTCACTCTTGAATCGACAAACCCTCTTAAATTTGTAATGCACCTCACATTTTTGTACATTAAGCAGGATGTGAAAATTTTGTAAAAACTATACATATTCTTATGAAATGAAATTACAATGTTAAACTTGTGTGGTCGTCCATTTTAATAGTTTACAATCGTCTGTAGGCCATTGGCCTATCAACATATTCTTGAAAAGTTATGGTTTAATACAATAATCATCTATAGGTCATTTGCCCCGCAACATAATCTTGATAAGTTATGATTTAGTAAAACTGAACTTTGAAAAATAACTAAAAAAATTCTACTGAAATGCATTGCTAAGCCCAACATATCACAATTTCCCAGACATCAGGACCATTTTTTGTACAACCTTAGCCTCTGCTACTATCAATGAAATAAGGAAACTGAAACATATCCATCAAACCATAAATCTCATTGGAAAACTCAAATTTCACACAATCCAAAGTTATGAAGATCAAATCTTGCCCTATATAAATTCATCCCCAGCATCCCATTTCCATCACCCCAATTGCCTAAAACAGCAAGTGCAAGAGTTAGTTAATACAGTTACTTTAACAGTTAACAATGAAGAACCTTTTCCTTTCTATGCTCTTGCTCATTGCTTTCACCTTCTTCCTTGCCAATGTGGGTGAGGCAGTCATTCCATGCAGCACTGTCACTGTAAAGGCAGCTGCTTGCTTGGGTTTCACCACTGGCAAAGACGCTACACCGTCCGGTCCATGCTGCTCTGGTCTGCAACAGCTTGCTCAGTCTGTGAAATCCGTTGACGATAAGAAAACTATCTGCCGATGTTTGAAGGCTGCCGTCAAGTCAATCCCAAGTGTGCAAGACAGGTATCTGAGCAAGATGCCTGCAGCTTGCAAAATCAAAGTTGGGTTTCCAGTTTCCATGTCTACAGACTGTGAAGGGTGAGTAAATATCTTCAAACCCAATATCAAAAAACTAGTTTTGATTACTGGGTCAATCTCTAAAATCGAATTTATAACCTCTAAATTTGTTATTCGTTTTGCAGGATTCACTAAATGCCGTATGAAGTTAAGACAGTGATTGGGGAAGTTTATTTTAGAGAGATAGAAAGCAGTCGAATAAAACAGTTGATTAAGGCAAATATGGGATCTGTCTGTTCACTTTAATGGCCTTAATCGTATAATTTCTAAGTTATCTTTAATGAATCATTTCAGTTTCTATTGTCTTAATTCTTCTCGTGCTACAGACATGGTTTCAAGGATAATGAATTGAATTGCTAAGAAATCAAGACATAATCAATTTTGAACAAAACTGAACAATAATATTCAACAAGTAAAACTTTGACACTTGCATGCCATCAAACAGCAAAAAGTTCACATTTTTAGTTGAAACTTATTCATCAAACAATAATATGACTAACTACCAAGGAATTTCCTGACCGTCCCAGGCAAAGAACTTGCCGTTATCTTGGCTCTTTGCATTGTTGATGATGCTCAAGAGCTTCTGCACTGAATAATCTTTAGTGAAAAGCTTGCCTTCGGGAACATTCTTCTGAAATGGCTTTGAAAGATCTGTATCTACCGTGCCTGGTTGTAATAGAATGCATACAATCGGATCCTTCTTTCTTGCAAACTCCACTGATATGGTTTTCGTCACTGAAGAAGCATCAGAAGCTATTGTCAATCAAATAATGACTTTCTAAATAGCAGAATTGAAACTACAATATCTATGCTAAGGAACACTGGGGCTCGATATCATACGCTGATTGAGTGCAGATTTCGAAGATCGGTAAGAGTGCCAACCCCCTAAGCGATTATCCCCAATGGATCCCACCCTCGCACTCATATTGGCCACAACTGCAACATCTCTTTCTGTCCCTGAACCTCCTCCAATCTGTAGAAGCGGCCACATATGCTGCAAGTGCACAATCACACACTAACTTGATTAGTCCAAGGAAATTAATCATACATGCCCCAACCAAAACTCCTGACTTTCAAACTTTTAAAATCCGAGTGAATGATACCTTGATCACTAAAATAGGACCCACAGCATTAACCTCATATGCAAGCAGTAAGGCTGACTTCTCAACTTTGGTCAAAGTTGTTTCTGTACTGGAGATCAACGAATATAACTTTATATGCCCACACTTGGTTAAAAGAAAGCATAAATCTAGTCCAACAAGAGTTTCATCAATCACATAAACATGTACCCGGTTGCAAGACATTGGGTATTGAAAGAATGCCCGATGCATTAATGAGAAGGTTTAGAGATCCATATCTTTCTTTAATGGACTCAGCAGATGCCTGCAAGGCAATATAATATCAAGCGGCTAATATAACACATATATCTGCTCATTTTGGCTATCGTATATCAAGTACAAGAAAGAGAGAAATGTAACCTCTATGGTTCTTTCATTAGTCAAATCCAACTGGAGAATGTTGAGACGTTCAGCAAACTTATTTTTCAAATCAAAAAGTCCTGTTGCCTCATCAGGTTTACGGCAAGTAGCAATAACATGCCCCTTCTCATTTTTCTCCAACAGCTGTTTCACCTATATGAAACACAAAATCTATCACAGTTCTATGCAGAGAACTAATAACCCTTCATTCACACCAAGAATTTTATCCAAGAATGTAGCGCCTAAATCTGAAATGGTTTGGAATAGGTATTCTTCTTTGCCGTTCTACGCACTGTCTAACCACATTATCCAAAACATGACTATTTTCCCCTGTTTACACGTACAACTTATTCAATAAGACATTCAATCTTAAAATAAAGTCATATTTCCATCGGTTAAGATTTCTTTAAGCAATCGTTATGTTACCATTCTTTTCCACTGATTCCTACAAACCAAAGCTAATAGTCTACCTCCATTGTAGAAACTGGAAACCAAGGGAGAGAACTCCAAACAAAACCAGACCGATCCGAACCACAGTTCAATCACATTGCATAATCAAACCCTTCTACTGTATGACCTAAGAAATTACTCCAATTTCTAAACCATAAATCTCGTACAACAACCATTGATGCTATTGAAGTAAACCCTCTTTAGGGCCTTAATAAAAATCAAAATTTTTTTAGAAAGAAACAAGAACTTACAAATTCAAGGCCAATTCCTCTGGAAGCTCCTTGCACCATCGAAACTCCACCTTCCCATTTCGTACCAGAAACAGAAGAAAACGAAACCCTTCTGATTACCGATCTCAGAATCACCAGTGGCGCCATGAATGCACTCTGGTTCAGAAATAAAGTTTCCATTGTTGTTTACGATATTGTTACTTTGTAATTGTAAGTATAAAAGAGCATGGCGAATCGATTACCAGCGTGGCTCATCCCTGCACCGCAAAATCCCTCTTGCCTTTTCATAATATTAAAAAAATATATTATTTCAAAATAAATAATTAAATTAATTGAAATAATTTATTCTTACCTTCAGATATGAAATTGGGAATTCGATATTTGACTTTTGCCAAGTTGCAATTTCTTTACAAATTTGACTTTTGATTCTGCCCTTTTAGTCGTTTTCGAGCTTACCTATATGAAGATTCAATGGCGGATCTGTCAAGCATTACGATTAAGCTTGTTTTCGGTTCTGAAATTGAAATCCTCTTGTTTAGTCGATCGATCTTGCCATGGCTGCTTCTTCATCCACTTCTGGTTGGAAATACGAAGTGTTTGTGAGCTTTAGAGGCGAAGATACCCGCAAGAACATTTTGAGCTTCTTACGTGAAGCTTTGTACCAAAAGGGTGTTAAGATATTCAAAGATGATGATAATGATATGCTTAAGAGAGGGAAACCAATTTCACCAGAACTGGTCGAAGCTATTGAAAAATCGAAGGTATCAATTATCATTTTTTCTCCAAATTATGCTTCTTCAGAATGGTGTTTGGATGAACTTTTGAAGATTATTGAATGTATGGATACAATGGGGCAAACTGTTCTTCCAATTTTTTATGGGATTGATCCTTCTGATGTGAGGAACCAAAAGGGCAGTTTTGCTGAGTATTTTGCTGAATATGATAAGGGTTTGGATGTTGAAATTGAAAAAGTGGAAAAATGGAAGATTGCTTTAAAAAGAGCTGGTTCTTTAGCTGGTTGAGATTCAAGGGAAAGGTAATTTTCATGGCTTCTTTTCCTCCATTTCATTGAAGTTTTAAGCTGGTTTTTTAGTATCCCATAATATGAATCTGATTGGTTTGATCTGTTTGTTACAATGTTTATGTTTAGAGTGCTTAATTTTTATTGATTGGTATGAGATTTCATGTTTTTTTCATGGTACCTTTACACGGTGTTTCTTACTTGCAACATGTTTTGTATGGACTTGTTTACTCAGGGATGAACGAGTGCTTATTGATGAAATAGTTGATGATGTTTTGAAACGTCTTGATTGTTTGTGTTTGAGTAATGAGGGGAAGTTGGTTGGAATAGAATTGCATATGAAGAATTTGTTTCCGATAATATGTACTGATAAATTGGATGAAGTTCGGATGGTTGGTATATGGGGCATGGGTGGTATAGGGAAAACGACACTAGCAAAAGCCATTTATCACAGGATTTGTGGCCAGTTTGATGGATGTTGCTTTCTTGAAAATGTTAAAGATGAGTTTGAGAGAAATCGACCGACTGCTTTAAGAGAAGAACTTCTTTTGAAAATCTTCAATGAAAGAAATCTGAATATTAGAGCTTTAGATAGAGGTTTGTATGGGATCGAGGGCAGACTCCGTCACAAAAAGGTTCTTATTGTTCTTGATGATGTTGATAATATATCCCAATTACATTCATTAGCTGGAGAGCTTGAATGGTTTAAGGCAGGAAGTAGAATCATCATAACAACAAGAATTAGACACTTGCTAGTCACACATGGGGTGCGTGAAAATGAAATATATGAGGTGAAGAATTTAGATGTGGAAAATGCTCTTCTGCTCTTTAGTCTCTACGCATTTAAACAAAAGAAACCTATGGAAGAATTTAAGCAACTTTCACGCCGTGCATTACATCATGCTCAAGGACTTCCGTTGGCACTTCAGGTTTTGGGTTGTTTTCTGTATAGCAGGAGCATACCCGAATGGGAAGATGAATTAAGAAAACTGGAGACGATTACTCACAAGGATATTCAGAAGGTGCTAAAAGTAAGTTATGATGGACTGGATAAAGAACAGCAGGATTTATTTCTTGATATTGCATGTTTCTTTAAAGGGATGGACAGAGATTATGCAACAAAAATATTGCAGAGTTGTCAATTCTTTTCTATTATTGGAGTTAATGTTCTCATTGAAAGATCTCTCATAACTATTACAAACAGCGCTCTGAGGATACATGATTTGCTACAACAGATGGCCTGGGATATCGTTCGTAAACATTCCAAGGAGCCTGGCCGACACAGTAGATTGTGGATTTACAATGATATCTATCATGTCTTGACACAAAATACGGTGAGCATAACATAACTATATATCGTGAAGTAAGATTCTTTTCCATTTACTTATTTTTCATCTCTTGGATTTCAGGGGACGGAAGAAGTTGAAGGCATAATCTTAGACTTATCTGAATCAAACGGGATACATTTCAGCAGACACTTTTGCTAAGATGAGCAGACTAAGATTGCTTATCATCTGTAATGTGAATCTTCCTACTGTGCTTAGATCTCGTTCTGAGAAGGAATTCTTCATAACTGATGCATACATGAAAAAGTATGAACAACTGAATTCCCAGAAAGTTTACCTTTCTGGGGATTTCAAGTTTCTTTCCCATGAGCTGCGGTGTCTATATTGGCATGGATATCCTCTGAAATCTTTGCCATCTAATTTTCAACCAAAGAACCTTCTTGAACTCGACATGTGTTATGGCAACATGCAAGAGCTCTGGAGCGGAGAAAAGGTGTGATTATCATTCATTCCTATTGTATTTAAAAAGCCAATTGATTATAACAGTTGCTGTATTTGTTTTTCTATAGGATCTGCACAAATTGGAATTTCTCGATTTAAGTCACTGTCAACATCTTGTGAGAACTCCTAATTTCACAGGTGTCTCAAATCTTCAGACACTAAATCTTGAAGGTTGTACAACATTGTCCGAAGTTCACTCATCCATTGGAGTTCTCAGAAAGCTTGAATTCTTGAGTATGAAGAACTGCAATAGTGTTAAGAATCTTCCCAGCACCATTCAATTGGAATCTCTTATGATTCTTATTCTTTCTGGCTGCTCAAAACTCAGAAGGTTTCCCGATATTCTTGGAAATATGGAACATTTGTCCGAGCTTTATCTTGATGGGACTGCTCTACTTGAGTTACCCTCTTCAATCGAACATCTCACCAATCTTGTTCTTCTAAACATGAAAGACTGCAAAAACTTAGTCAATCTTCCCGAGAGCTTTTGTCGTCTGAAGTTTCTAAAATTCCTTACCTTGTCAGGCTGCCCAAATCTCGAAACTTTACCAGATAATCTCGGCCATTTGGAGCAAATGGAAGAACTTGATCTCGGTAAAACTGCTATTAAACAACTACCCTCTTCGATTGTACTATTGCAGAACCTTAAAGAACTTTCCTTTTCTGGTTGTAAAGGACAGAAACCTAAATCTTGGAGTTCCCTTTTCTGTTCCCTGTTTTTTCCGACAGAAAACCCGGATTCTGTCTGTCTGTTGTTACCTTCTTTATCAGGTTTACGCTCCTTAACTCGACTGAATCTAAGTGACAGCAATGCAGCCACAATTCCAGACGATATCGGTTGCTTATCCTCTTTGAAAGATCTGAATCTAAGCAAAAACAGATTCACAACATTACCAGCAAGTATTTCTCAACTTTCGCAGCTAGAAAATCTGATTTTGAAGCATTGCAGAATGCTTCAATCTTTACCAATGCTTCCAAACAGCATCAAATACATGAATGCAGAAGATTGCTTGTCGATTGAAGCAATATCAGGTTCATCATCGATCAATGCTGGACGTTATCAACAATCTTTTCTCTTCACTAATTGCATTACATTGGCTGTACATCAATCCATCAATGATATGGTACTCGCATTTCTGAAAAGTCAACTTCAGTGCTCCTAAAATGTCAACTTCAGGCTAGTCTATTTCTCCATACATGTTTGGGTACATGTAAAGTGGATTCAATTGATCAATATCAATGACCTGACTAGAACTTTTTATTGCAGGGAATCTCTCACCCTTTCGCTTGGTGCGACATACTTCTTCCGGGAAATGTAATTCCCATTTGGTTCGAAAAACAGAGTACAGGAATACCGATTACCATAAACCTTCCCCTGCATAAATCCAATGCTAAGTTCATGGGATTAGCAGTATGTGC
>JAYMTB010001137.1:0-11599 GCA_036897585.1 Francoa sonchifolia
AATCAAGATAAGATTTCGTGGGGACTTCTAACACAAATCAAGAAACTTTGTTACTAGCATCTTCATCAGAACTTAAGTTAACCAGTGATCATAGATGTTGCAAAAAAGATTAATCTTTGATTTTCGTTTCGCATTGGATTGTGCTAGTGTTATTTGTATGCCCCTTAAACTCAATTGATATGTGTAAGATTCTAGTTCACTCTTACTTTGGCAGCTCAAATCTTCTTATATCTTTGTATGTCTGATTTTTCAGAATTCCCGAGTTGAGGAGAAATTATTGCTCGTGCCAGGTGGGGCAACTCATAGTGGTGAAAAAGTTCCAGACTTGATGGTGAGCATCACCATTTATAAGGGAACAGTCATAACTCAGTGTGGATTTTCTTTCACCATTAAATGGGGGCACAAGCAAGTATTTCTCTGAGTTGTGACACTGAGGCACCACACAAGGGAATAGAAGAAACAGGTACAAGCAGTTTTCAAATCGTGGTCCGAGTTGATTAATTCTTTGGTCAATGATATGAAAGATTTTAAAGCGAACTTTTGAATGTATTCATTACATAGAATTAAAAGTGATTCTAACAAAGTGCGCATTATAATGCGAAAAAGTTGATTTTGCAGTAACGAAGGTGTGCAACATTTCAAGCCCCACAGAAATCAATTACACCAAATTTTCTAATTTTCTGAAACGCAGAATTGGTATAGAAATTGTTGGGAAGTCAAATGAAAACTTGCGTCTATAAATTTCCTTCTATTTCAACGGAAGGCAAATCTTTTGAAAAAAGAGGGAAATGGTGGCTGGTTGGCTGGTTGGCTCCTCAACTTGGGGAGGTCCAATTTGATATCATCCACTCAATGTATCTGGACTCGTGCCTGTTACTGTTAATATATTGTTCGAAAAGGTACGATAAGATAAATTCTTATGTGCTATAATTTTTTTTTAATTATTATTTTAAAATTAAGATAGACTAATTTATATTTTCGGCTGATAATAAATTTTGATTTTTGCGTCAGAGAGTAGTATTAACATATAGGTAACCTCTCATTTTATAAATTTGAACTATTAAATAGCTATTGAATTTTCGGTGAACAGGTGATTGAAAGATGCACATTAATATTTCATTTAGATTTGTCAATCTAAACATGGAAAAGAAATTTCATAATAATTTTAAGAAATCATTATCTAGCTAGGAATCTAGGCAATTGGCAGCCAAGGGTGGATGGTTCTAAGAAATTTCTGCCTAAGGGGTGAAAGAGTCTTAGCTGGATCATGTCCATTATCCCCCCAATAAAATTTTGTGGCATACTAATATATCTTATAAAATTCACACTTTTATTTTTAATATATCTAATATATAATGCTAGAATTAATTATCCATATTACAAAATTTTATTAGATGTCTAAAATTTGTGTTACCCAATTCATACAAAAAAATATTTATAATAAAAATCTAAATAGAAAATAATAATTTCTATTATTTTTTTAGAAAATCGAAATTAATTTTTCTAATTTAACGAACTTCTAATACTTGCTTAGTTGGATAATTTTTTATCACAAAAGTTCCAATTTTTGTGATAAGTCGTGTTTATATCTAATGAGTAGACCATATTTTTCTAAGGAAAGAGAAAATGAGGATGATATTTTATTTATCTAATTTTTGTAATCTAATAAATACTTTTACATTAATTAATTTCTTTCTAGAAAAATAAAAATAAAAATTCACACGGTTTAATTGACCCATAACTCATTGGGCCAACAACATGTCTAAATGGGCTTAAGCTTCCAAAAGTACATAACTATTGGGCTTGGGTTTTACTGGCCCAATCAATCTTCATAACTAAGTGAAAGCCCAGTAAAAAAATCTCAGCCATTAAACCAGCCCAAAAGCTAGAAATGGGCCATATAAGGCCCAATCTCATCTGTTTTGGCGAAAGAAAAGAATTTCAAAGTAAATTCTGTTGAAATGAAACTAAATATTTGGAATTAAAAAGTCAAAAAAACAAAAAATTATTTTCTTTGCAAGTTATTGGTTTTAATGGCTTCCTGAAAGAGAATATGCCATGGTTATGTTCCTTGAAGAAATTCTCAGATGCCACTTAAGGTTTAAATTTATATCCGTGTCTTTTGCCTTTTTATTTGCTTACACATGCATGCTTTCTCTTTTCTTCTTCATTCTTTCTCTCTCCCTTGCATTGTTCGTCTTTCAGGTATTTCTCTCGCGCTCTTGTTGTTGATTTTTTTGGTGTTTTTGGTGTAGTAAGATTGATCGTTTGTTGATTTTGATTATCGGTTGATGATTTAAGGAGTTTTTTGTTGATTTTCATCTTGTTTGGAAATGGAGTATTGATTTCTGGCGGTGTTGCTATGTTTTGTATGTTTTTTTTTTTTGTTGTCTAATGCTTTATTCGGTTGCTGAAAAGAGTTAGGTTGAACGATAGAGATAGTTAGGGTTTTGATTTTTAAAAGTGTTTTATTGATTGAATGAATTTTTGTAGGATTGTGTTGTTGAGTAATGTGAGTTTTTCATTTTCATTTTCATTTGTTCCTCTGTTTTCTTAGCCGACTTGAGGTTTTTGAGTGATTAACTGTATTTGGTTGTTTGCTTTTGGAAATGTAGATTCGGGCTATTTGCTTGATACGTAATGGAATGAATCAGTATAACTGCACTTGAATATATTTGTTGTTGTGAGGGAAAAATTAGAAGGAAAAAGATAGTCAGTGAAGTGGTGAAGTGCTATGCATATTCTTTGCTCTTCTAATTTCTTACCACATGCTGTATTCTATGTTGTTTTTTGTATCATCCTGATCTTCTATGATTACTAACAGTATTATGATTATATTTTATAATCTGTGTGTATTGAAAAGCATACGAAGTCTACTAGTGTTGACAATATATATCAAGTTGTAATTGCTAGTCTGAATTTGTTCTCAGGTTTGAGGTCTGGTTTCCGTGGTTGATTTGGAACTTACAGAGTGGTTTTATATGCAACAATTTTGAATCAAGTGAATAGACACGATCTAGTGCAAGTTTGATAGATGGTAACCGTTAGGCAGTCTTCCGGTCTGCTGGATACCCTCAAAATGGAGAGGGTGAGGACAATACTTACTTACAGATCTCCTTACCCACACGAGCATTCACGTCACGCCATAATTGCCATGGTTGTGGGTTGTTTGTTTTTCATCTCATCCGATAACATGCATAGCCTCATAGAAAAGTTGGACAACAATGTAAAATGGTGGTCTATGTATGCCTGTTTGCTTGGTTTCTTCTATTTCTTTTCATCTCCATTTATAGGGAAGACTATAAAACCTAGCTATTCAAATTTCAGTCGGTGGTACGTATTTTGCTTCCGAAATGTATGTTATTGTCTTCACTATTCCTGATAACATGCTTATATTTTATAGAGCGTGAAGCTGGAAATAATTAATTTGTGTTGGTAACCTCAGAAAATATTCTTTCGCAGGTATATAGGCTGGATTTTAGTGGCAGCTCTATATCATCTTCCTAGTTTTCAGTCGATGGGAGTAGATATGAGGATGAATTTGTCTTTGTTTCTGACAATATATATCTCTTCTATTCTGTTTCTCCTTGTCTTTCACGTTATATTTCTTGGACTGTGGTACATTGGTTTTGTTTCCCGTGTTGCTGGGAAGAGACCAGAGATCTCGACCATTTTTCAAAATTGTGCTGTAAGTTCTGTACACACATTTAGTCCTTCCATATTACATTTCCGGTCCCTGTCTTTAGAGTAAACTATATTCCTTCTTGTGATTCCTTGTTTTCTAGGTTCTTAGTATAGCATGCTGTGTCTTTTATAGTCACTGTGGCAATCGTGCTATTATGAAGGACAGACCGCTTGTACGAAGGAATTCTAGTTGGTTGTCCTTTTGGAATAAAGAAGAGAGAAACTCCTGGCTTGCAAAATTCATCCGCATGAATGAGTTCAAGGACCAGATCTGCTCATCTTGGTTTGCCCCAGTTGGTTCTGCCAGTGATTATCCCCTTTTGTCAAAGTGGGTTATATATGGGGAGGTATGTGCTATATCTTCTATGTCATTTGGTGTTTTCTTGAAAAATTTTGCTTTGGCCCTTTTTTGCTCTCTAAATAATTTTTTTTGGTTCTCAGTTGTCTTGCAATGGTTCATGTCCCGGGTCTTCAGATGAAATTTCACCCATATACTCATTATGGGCTACATTTATAGGACTCTACATTGCTAATTATGTTGTTGAAAGGTCAACTGGGTGAGTACTAGTTTTTATCTTTTTCTTAATAAAAAATATATAGACTTATTATTATTGCTGCTTGTCGCAGCAGCTTGCCAATTATGAAGTACCCGAAGCTTTTAATAATTGTTTTCCCTGATAAACATCTTATATCTTATTTTTCTGTTACGGGGTTGTGATGTGTTCTTTTATTTGTTATAGTCCATTGTTGTAATTGAATTCTAGCCATTTAATAGGAATCACTTGAATGTGTTTTCTTGTGCTCTTTTGTGGTTGCTTTTGCATTCACCTTTTACTTCTAGCTCCATTGCCTTTTTTGTTTTGTTTCTACATTCAAAGGGAATGCGTAACTATGTAACCACATTTTGTAAGGGAATATGTATCCATTTTCAAATTAAGATTTTTTATTTTATTTGTTTTTAACTAAAATGTTTGCATGATTCTTATCAATGCTTTAAGGATGTTTCCAATTTTTATATCAGTAATCACATCGATGGTAAATGTATTCCTTACTATCATTACCTATCTCTTGTTGTTTCTTCTTTTGATTAATAGGTGGGCTCTTTCTCACCCGTTGTCAGTTGAAGAATATGAAAAGTTCAAAAAGAAGCAATTGAAGCCTGATTTCTTGGACATGGTTCCTTGGTATTCGGGGTACGCATAATTACTTATCTTTTTGTAATTTTATCTTCCACCGTAATGGGAAGATGGTCGTGGATGGGAAGTCTAAGAAATTTTTGGTTATATGATGCAGAACCTCAGCTGATTTATTTAAGACTGTTTTCGACCTCCTGGTGTCAGTAACTGTGTTTGTTGGCCGTTTTGACATGCGCATGATGCAGGTGAAGTTCCATATTATGTAGCAAATCCAGTGAAATAGTATTTGGAACATTTTTTCTTCAATAGTAATTGATCTGTGTCTCTGACTCTCTGAAGGAGTACCATATTGAAATATTGAATCTGTACGATACTTAGCAATATGCTTCAGGGAAAAAAAAAATATCATGAAAGATGCAAGATCTATCTACGTTTCTCCTTTTCAATGTTTTGATAGAGTGAGTAGTGGATACTATATATGTGGTAGGAATTTTACATGTGACAAGGTCGATGCTTTTTAGGAGATTCCATGGGCTTTGATAGCTACAATCATAATACTAGTTTTTGCTCAGGCTAAGTAGTGGATAGAAGGCCCTGCATATTTGTGTTTTGCTTGTTTATGGCATGTTTTTATCTTCAAACATAACTTCTTGTCTAATGAAATTATGTCATATACTCAAATAGAGCTAATGATTCAAGGTTGTTTTATCGTTTGCCTTACCATTTTGCCCGTCATCAGGCAGCAATGAGCAGGGTTCAAGATGGAGCTCAAAAAGATCTTTTATATGAGCACTTTCGCGAAAAGGAAGATTTCTGGTTTGACTTTATGGCTGATACTGGTGATGGCGGGAACTCATCTTACTCTGTGGCACGGCTACTTGCTCAGCCTTCCCTTAAGGTTTCCAGAGGTGATTCTGAAGTTTCCCTTCCACGTGGAGAGTTACTACTGATTGGAGGGGATCTTGCGTAAGTAACTTCATTTTAAGAGAAATCCTAGCATGCATGTGAGGCCTCCGAATCATGCTTCTAAGTTAACTTGTTTAATTTTTGGACCAAAAAGTACTTATGTGAATAGGAACTGCACATTGGAATGAACAATACTGCTAAAAGCCCAGAAAATAAAAACTAACTGCTATCAAGGACATGTTATTATTAGACCAAAAAGACTTCCATGAAGATTAGCCTCAGATTCCACTTTTAGGGACTCATTTTGTAAAGAGTAGGTTTTTCTCTAGGGAAATCTAATTTATGCCCATTCTGCATTTTAATTCTGGCAGCACAATGGTTGTTGCTGCCACCACCATCTTTACCAAATTTGAAGCCTCTGTTACTTGAACCCTCCCCTATAGTTTGTTGTACCGATTCATACTCACGTTTGAGATATTCATGCTTGTTTTCAAGTCTGGTTAACATTCATTGCAGCATTACACCTCTACTGTGACCAACAGTAGTACTAATGCTGCCGCCTTCACAGTGATCTCATCAACTTGCTGTCCAACCACCGTTATCACTACCTCATCAACTCTCTCAACTGACATATACCCGCAGTTGGGTTGATTAGTTCGCATAAAGTTTTATTTATTGAGCTTGCGTCATTTCAAGAGTGCCTTCATGCCTTGTGTCAAGAGCAGGAGAAGAAATCATAGTGTTTGAATTGTCATTTACAATACAATATATACATATATAGATAGACACACCCATATACACGTGTATATGCACAAATACATACATACATAGAGAGAGAGAGAGAGGTACACGTGTACAACTGATACTGCTACTGTAAGTGTTGTTCTTTTTTTCTTTTTTTTAAATTTGTTTACTTATGTGTTTTATGGTTCTGTTGTTATAGATATCCCAATCCATCAGAATTTACATATGAGAGGCGCCTCTTTTGTCCTTTTGAGTATGCTCTCCAGCCTCCTCCATCGTATAAACAGGAGCATATAGCTGTAAACAAGCCTGAGTTACCTTGTGGGGTCAAGGATCTGGAGCAATATGATGGGCCTCAGTGTTTTCTTATACCTGGAAACCATGGTCGGTCGTGGTCCCTGACATTTGTCTATTTATCTTTGAAGGAATTATTATAAAAAATATGCCTACTATATCTTGTTTTTGCTCGTTATAAAGTTCTCGAAGTTTGTTCAATTAGCATGTTTATAATAATTTAATATTTTATATATTCTTTTGTGGTTTATAGATTGGTTTGACGGACTTCATACATTTATGAGGCATATATGTCATAAGAGCTGGTTAGGTGGCTGGCTTATGCCTCAGAGGAAGAGTTATTTTGCTTTGCAACTCCCAAAAAATTGGTGGGTATTTGGTCTTGATCTGGCACTCCATGGTGATATTGATGTGTACCAATTCAAATTCTTTTCAGAACTGATAAAAGAGAAGGTATTTGCTTCTTACGTCTAGAATTTTTTCATGCTTTCTGTTGAGATTGTTATACAGGTGGTGAGTTTGGAACTGCAGTGCCATTCTTATTTATGACTATATGCGAGTAGTTTTCTCTTGCCATTCATTGCCAATATATTTCCTTGTTTGCTATCGTCACTGGTTCTTATTATACTCAAGGTGTGAAATGAATAAATGTTTATGCTGTGATATAGATGTTTCCTCATTTCTTAAGATCCAAAAGCTTAATGAATCTGAGACCCAGATTGCAAGTCTGTTTTGGTTTTTGATTCATTAGCAATCCATAGAAAAGAATTTAAAAAAAAAACGAATAGCTTGCAAATCCGATTTGGTTTTTGATACATTAACATGGTCATTGATGTGCTTATTTCTGATTTGTCACTTTCTTTTGTTACTGATAAAAGATTAAATTCAGATTGGAGAAAATGACTCTGTGATCATAATGACGCATGAACCGAATTGGCTTCTTGATTGGTATTGGAATGATGCATCTGGGAAGAATATCTCACACCTGGTCTTTGATTATCTCAAAGGAAGGTGTAAGCTTCGGGTGTCTGGGGACTTGCATCATTATATGCGTCACTCATATGTTTCATCGGATACCCCAGTTTACGTGCATCATTTACTTGTCAATGGTTGCGGTGGTGCATTTTTGCACCCGACTCATGTCTTCAGAAACTTTAAGAAATTTTGTGGAACTTCCTATGAGTGCAAGGCTGCATATCCTTCTTTTGAAGATTCAGGAAGGGTAAAGAGTGGAATCTTAACTTTTTAAACACCCTCCGTCCTTACCATGTTCAATTTTATACCATATTCATTTTCTCCTTGGTGTCATGTGATGCAGATTGCACTGGGAAATATTTTGAAGTTCCGGAAGAAAAACTGGCAGTTCGATTTCATTGGTGGAATTATATACTTTGTCTTGGTCTTTTCCATGTTTCCACAGGTAAATTCTTTTTTCATTTGTTAGTATCCTCAGCGAATTTACCTTGGTATATTAGTTCTGGGATCTGATGGTAGAATTAGGATGTATTTTTCATCAAACTTGAAATATCTCATTCCTCCTTGTCAAGCAGCAAGGCTAATCACATAAGTCTTTAACATATACTCAACTACGACTACCATTTTCGATTTGAGCCAGTTACCCCCACTCTTGGAAGTCTGGGACCCGATGATATGTTAGGATATATACTCTCTTTTGTCTTTTCATCGAACTTTAACTGACTTGTACTTCACCAAACAGCTAGACTTACATGATACGAAGAACTATGGTCCATTTTACATATTAACCTTTTTTCTAGCTAACACAGTGGTAGTAATTAACATAAGTGATAACACACTAGGAAATGTAGAAATGACATATTTCATCCCCTTCATTTCCAGTGCAATCTAGACCACATCTTGCGAGATGACTCATTTTCTGGACGATTGGGGAGTTTCTTCATCACAGTGTGGAATTCTTTTATGCATAAGCTGGGACATTCGTATGTGTCTTTAACAGGCGCTATCCTCTTGCTTATTGTAGCAATCACATTTGTTCCCTCAAAAGTTTCAAGGAAGAAACGAGCAGTAATCGGAATTCTTCATGTTTCTGCTCATCTTGCTGCTGCACTTATTCTCATGTTGCTGTTAGAATTGGGTGTTGAAATGTGTATCAGGCATAATTTGCTAGGGACTTCAGGTGAATTTTTGCTTTGTTTAACTAAACATTGTTTTTTGACGTTTGATTCTTATTTGTTAGTAATTGAGACCGAAACTCATATGATTGATTTTATATGAAATTATGGCGCATGTAGGCATATTTGATAGATTTGGCGCGTATATCTGCAGTATTGGCTGGTCTGCTTATCCTTAGTAAGTACTGACAAATTTTTCTTTTTCAGGATATCACACCTTATATCAGTGGTACCAATCAATGGAAAACGAGCACTTTCCTGACCCAACTGGCCTTCGAGCTCGTATAGAGCAATGGACATTTGGCATTTACCCAGCATGCATCAAGTATCTCATGTCTGCATTTGATGTTCCAGAGGTAAAAATGCCCTATTTATTCTGCAAACCGCGATGATCCTCCTTACTTCTGTTAACTTTGATAAGAATGATTTCAGGTTATGGCTGTTACCCGTATCACTATCTGCAAGAACGGAATGGAGTCACTATCTCGAGGGGGCGCTGCTATATATTATGCTTCTGTTTTCCTCTATTTCTGGGTCTTCTCAACCCCAGTGGTCTCTTTAGTTTTTGGAAGCTACTTATATATCTCCATTAACTGGCTTAACATACACTTCGATGAAGCCTTCTCTTCACTTCGCATTGCTAATTACAAGTCATTTACCCGTTTCCACATCAATGGCAATGGTGATCTTGAAGTTTTCACCCTTGCGGTTGATAAGGTAGAACATAAACTTCCCTTCATTTTTCAGTGATAACTCTTTGATAACATAATTATGTAAAATTCCAGTGCGAATTTAAGATTGAACACGAGCTGATTTTTTATTCGACTCTTTGAGTGGAAAGTTCTTTATATTATTGAACCACTTATATGCAGGTTCCAAAGGAATGGAAACTTGATCCTGATTGGGACGCAGATTTAAAGCAATCAAGCCACCTTAGAAAGTTCCCTAGCAAATGGAGTGCAGCTGTTTCTCATCAAGACCCGATAAGTACTGTTAAGATAATCGACCATTTTGTTATTCCACATAATGAAAAATCCGACTCTGCAACAACTAATGGTTTTATCACCTGATCTCAAGCTTCTTAAACTTGTAACATAATTGAATTCAAGGAAGGAAAAAGTTGCTTCTCAATGTACATGTTTCCCATCTCGAGTTTCTTCAGGCGATTCAAATCTATCAAGAAGTCGCTGAAGTCACTGCTGAGGATGAATATCGATAGTAGGATAGAGTAGGTGTCCGAATTCAGAAAAAAAAATCTAGCTTTTTTCTTTTTCATTGATAGATTTGCATTCCACAGAATCTGTTTCATCATTGAAAATCACTTACGATCACTTCAAGCAATATGTATATATGAATTCTCCATTTGTAAAAGCTATTTTTCCGGCTTCAGAAAAAGCAATATGTAGTCAATTCAATTTCATGACACCATAACTTCTGCTTTTCTTAACCTCATAAGTCTTTTCTCCATCAATCCTTCCCATACCAACACTATAACTCCGACCCATTTTTCCTACCACCGGAGACTTACTCGCCTGCCCTAAACTCCGACTAGAAGCTACCTGTACAAGTTCCTTATAATCTTTGTTACTATATCTCATTGAACTCACATTAAAACTGTTTACTGGAGCACAGCTAATAGCAGCCGCGTAACCCATTTCGCCAGAGCACTGAGTCATGCTGTGTATCAAAATTCTAGTTGGTGCTTTTATGTACCAGCTCAATTTTCTTCCTTTTCCAGCAGCATTAATGGTAGTCATGGCGCTCCAACGAAAAGATGGGATTTGATTTTAGGAATTGGATACTAATGCAGTTTTTGTGATGATTTTTTCGTAAGTAAATAGCAATCGGAATTTATTGACATAGAACATGACAATAGAGATAGAATATGCTTTAGATATTATTGTAAGTATTAACATGAAGAGAGAATTCTTGAAAAGATCGTCCGTTCATTCTTTGTACCAAATTATGTCTAAAGTTGAATTGACTGATAAATATTTCGTGTTAGTTACAGTACAGAGAAATTTATGCTTGTGGCTGGCGCATACTACCTGCGTATTTGTGCCAGGTCCACATCCAGTGGTGAAATACCCATATTTAGAGGTGCAAATTTCCTCATGAGTGGTGAAGTTAACCGCTAAGTATGACAAGTTTACGCAACTAAATTTAGAGTTTCACGACTATGGGTTGGTCCCACCTGGTATATGGGGGTAATATACCAATGTCTCATTTTCATAGCGAATATAGCGATCATAGATATCAGACAATTGCATAATAGCTCGCATTTTCAGTAAACAGAGAATTTAACAAAAATCAGTGATTGCTCTATATGTCGAATTATTGAAGAATACAAGAGGGTTAACACGTCAATGAATGACGAGTTCACTGATTTATGGAACAAATAATACCCAATGAATTGAAAATTTGCAAGTGGGTTGATCAATATCTAGGCAAGAAACATATACAAATCAGTGACCATGTAATGCCTCAGAAGCCTGGTTGTGTACAAATGAATGGCGAAAGAAAAAAGAGGGTGATGGGAACCCAAACCTTGCAAAAAATTTGTTCCAAGGCTGTTATTTACATCATTATGCGGCAAGCTACATTTCATAGTCTGCATGGAGGAAGGTCTCGTATGATGTTCCGATCAGTGTTTTCTGGACATCATCCAAATTTTCAACTTGTGTT
>JAYMTB010001138.1:0-11596 GCA_036897585.1 Francoa sonchifolia
CATACTCCTTTCCATAGTTAACAAGAGCGACTCTTCCGACCTCAACGTACCTCTTGAACGGCTACACATCGCCACCAAAAACCAAACAGTAATCAGTTGAAAAAACAAAAACTTCAGCTAAAAGCCACAACAAATACTAAACAAACACCAAACGAGTGAACAGATGACATTTCACGATCCATTCAAGCTACGAAAGCTGGAAAAGATCACAAAGTTAGAGAACGCTCACCATTTTCAGAGATCAGAGAGATTTCAATGGAGACGATGAGGCAAGACGGCGAACTAGGGTTTGCGAATTTGAACAAATCTTGTTACTTTGCACTATTTACACTAAACTCCTTCAAATAATTTTAATTAACTAATGGTTAGCCCCTCCAATATCAGTTATTACACTCGCATCCTATACTATTGGTAAATGACAAAATCACCACCTTACATAAATATTTTTCATTAATTTCTCAATTTAATAAATTGTTACTCTTTTGCTTATAATTTTTATATAAGTTCAATGACCCATATATTATTTTATCTAAATGTTAAAACATATCATTTTTATGAAAATTTTCTTGAAAAATAATTTGTTCGGTGAATAATTTTACATCTCATTGAACTTAATTTTCATTCGAACATATTATTAAGATAATTAGTCAAAATGAAAAGATAAAATCTTGAATTTTCTTCCCATAATAAGTTTGTCTTTAAATATTCGTATAATTTGTGTTTTTATTATTTTTCCGAGGAAAGACTACTTGCATGAACCAAAACAAAGAGTAAAGTAAAATCGCTAATGAGAAAAAAAAATGTGAATAATAATTTAGATGTCAAGTATCTCTTTAATTATAATTAGACTTAAATGCATTTTGAGTACTTTAACTATTTATCTATTGTCAAGTTAGTGCATAATTTTTATTTTTATGACATTCGAGTACTTAAACTTACAAAAGTTGGCAATATTAGTTTTTCCGTCCATTCCGTTTAGTATTTTCGTTAGCGATCAGACCCGAACCACCATACCGCGACAAGTGTAAATAATAATCTGGACCAAATTTATGTGGATATGTAACCCTGGCAAGCGGGTCAAGGTTGGGTGGATATTCTAGGGTTTTGCTGCACTTAACTCACTTTGTTCTTCAATGCATCTCGTTCTTTGATTCATCTTGTTACACTTATTTTACTAACTCACTTTCTTCAATTCATTTCGTTCACAAAATCACACTTTCAATTTCGAAAGTAGAGAAATTGAGTTAAGTGCAGCAAAACCCTAGAATATCCACCCAATTTTGATCCGCTCGACCCGGTTATATACCCACATAAATTTGGTTCGGATTATTACTTACACGTGTCTTGATATGGTAGTTCGGGTCTGACCGCTAACGGAAACACTAAACGGAATATACGAAAAAACTAATATTGCGAATTTTTGTAAGTTTAGGTAGTAAAGTGTTAAAAAAAATTATGCACTAACTTGATAATCCGCAAATAGTTCAAGTACCAAGAGTTGTTTCATACTATTGGGCAATGTTTAAAATTTAATATTATTGGGTAATAAATGAATTAAAAACATATAAAAGGTTAAAATATAAATTAGAGGTATTACAAGGGTCATAATATAAAAATAAAAATAAAGTGGCAAAAGTGCAATTATAATCCATTATTTTTGGGCTGTTCTTCTTTATCCTGAAATTCATTCACTCAAAAACAGATAAATTTCGTCGAACAAAAGGGAAAAAGACGTTTCCGATTGCTCTGATCTCATATTCAGCTGGATTTTCGATCCAATTTCATCCAGATTTCTCTAGCGTCATTGCTATTTTGAGATATTTTTTTTCAAATTTTGAAGGCTGCATCGTATTGAGAGGTATGAACGTTGTATTGTGCGTGTTTATGTGTTTTTGTAGGGATTGGAGTTAGTGATTATGGATTTGAGATCCGTAGCTTGCGATTACTGTGATATGCTGTGGATTTTGTGATTATATGTTAGTTGTTGTTGTTCTTTTGAATAATATGTGCATTTTTTTATTGCTCTGATCTTATTTTCAGCTTGTTAATCGATCCAGTTTCATCGAAATTATTCTCGCTCCATTTCCTGCATTTTCAAATTTCCAAAGCTGCATGTTGAGAGGTATGAAGATTATATTGTGCGTTTTTATGTGTTTTTGTAGCGATTGGAGTTAGTAATCATGGATGTGGGATATGTAGTTTGCTATTACAGTAATATGATATGATATGGATTTTGTGTTTATATGTTAGTTGTAGTTGTTATTTTGAATTATATGTGCATTTTGTTTATTTTGTTGGTGATTTGTGGTTGGATTTTGTTTGGTTGTTTTGATTTGGATGGGTGTTTTCTGTAATGTTGTTATGAAATTATGATGTTGGTATTTTTTGTGATTTTGTTCGCACATTGAGGTTGATTCTTGATCCCTTTGCAGTGAATGTTGATTTAAATGGTTGGTTTTGAGGGGTTGGCTGGAGTACTTATGAGGAAGTCTGGGACAGATGAGTTGAATACCTTCTATCTACAAAGACCAGATTGCCAAGATGATCTACCAAAGATCCATTTCAAGCCCAGAGTATGTTTTCCTTTTCATTTTGGTCCCTTGTTAGTTTATTAATGGAATCAATCTTATGACCATAATATAGCTGCCAAATAATCTTTTTTCATCCTCTTAATAATTTGTTGATATCTGAATTTAGTTTGACCGTTTACAAGTTTGTTTTCATGTATGTGGGAAATTTAGATTATATGAATTTGTCATGCTTTTAGCAAAAAAGTGTGCATTTTACCTGGTAGATAATGCATTATTATACTCTTTCACAGTTACAGGTGTTGTGAGGTTCATCATCATTGAAATTTATTCTTTGTTTATTACCACAGGCAGGAAAAACTCTTAGCGAAAGAAGATGGCAAGCTGCATTTTCTGAAGATGGCCATTTGGATATAGCAAAAGTGCTTAGAAGGATCCAACGAGGGGTAAACTTGTTTTTTCTATCACTGTTTTGTCTGAATACACAAATTTGCTTATATTTATGTTCATAGTTTTCTTGTTTGTCATTCATGAATAAACCAAACGAAACATACTTGTTTGCTTGACCAGATTGTACGTTCTCTTTCAATTTAGCCGGGGTGAATAATCAATTCAAATTTGGTAATTATCATGCTACCACATCATAGTTGTGAAAGGTGTTTATGCCATTCTTAAGTAAAATGTCTAAATGCTAACTCAATAGGTGCTCGCTTTGTGCATCAAATTCCAGTCCAAAATCCACTCCTAAGATTACTGAAATATGTTGTGTACTTCACCCACATCAAAATTTTACTCCAAAATTTTGAATCTCTTATTCAAACTCTAATGTTTTCCTTCATCTTATAGGATTCGAGCACACTATCTGTCTATTAATGCAGAAGTTAATAGTTAATACTTGATGCTTCAACTTGGTTTTTTGCTATTAGGGCATTCATCCTTCAATCAAAGGGGTGGTCTGGGAGTTCTTGTTAGGTTGCTTTGATCCCAACAGCACCTCTGATGAACGGAGTCAGCTCAGGAAACGAATGAGGTACTAATTTATATTATTCATGTTTTTCAAAACCGTTCTTTGCAACAAATCACGTGCATATGTGCATCCTTTTGTGAGATACCTAGTCCTGTACTGACATTGCAGGCTTTCAATTGGGTGAATATCATAAGTGCTTTCTTTGTTTTTCCTCCCTCATTCATGTAATTGAACGTTATTAGATGATTGATACATAACTTTTAACAACGTAGGGAGCAATATGACTCATGGAAATCCGAATGTCAAAAAATGGTTCCAGTTATTGGTAGTGGAAGATTTATTACAACACCTATTATCACTGAAGATGGTCAACCAATAGATTGTTCGACAAGCAGTAATTTACAAGATCGTAATGGATTTATCGGTAGTAATGTTGTCTCAGAAAAGAAAGTGATTCAATGGATGCTTATCTTGCATCAGATTGGTATGTGATTCAATGGATGTTTGATATAAATAATGATATTATTCAGAGTTTATCCAATTTCTGGGGATTGAATAATGCTTAACACAAAGGTGAAAGTTGGTTTACAGGTTTGGATGTTGTTCGTACTGATCGAACACTTGTTTTTTATGAGAGTGAAAGCAACCAGGCAAAACTTTGGGACGTTCTAGCAGTTTATGGTTGGGTGGACAATGATATAAGTTATGTTCAAGGCGAGTTAGTAATACTAATGTTGTGTTTTATTATCAAGATGTAATAGTTATTTTGTTTAGGAATTCATTGTGGGTCTTTCTTAAGCAGGGATGAATGACATTTGCTCTCCAATGGTAATTCTGCTTGAGCATGAAGCCGATGCATTCTGGTGTTTTGAGCATGCAATGCGAAGACTGGTATGATTCTAGTATTTTTGAGGTGATTCGTGTATCTGTATGAGATTAATTCAAAATTTTCCAAGTCTGAAGTTTTTCTTGAAAATCAGTTTTACCCGAACATTAACCTACATATAGCCCCCCAAACATATATTACATGATTAATGCTTGTGATTTTGTTTTTAAGAGTATAACTGAGACCCTGCTTTTGTTTTAATAACAGGGAGAAAACTTTAGATGCACGACAAGTTCGATAGGGGTACAATCTCAGCTGAGTACACTCTCTGAAATAATTAAAGCTGTTGATCCTAAGCTTCATCAACACCTTGGTATCTATTATTTTTCATATTATCTTTTTATTTGTTTTGTTTACAGATTTTTCTTATAGAATAGCTTTTTACGTATGCACTCACACACATGCACACATATATATACATAATATCTGCACTTGTTCATGTTTACCAAAAATTATCCCTTTATCAGTGAACTGAAATGTCATCATTTTCTTTGGTAGAGGATCTAGACGGTGGGGAATATTTGTTTGCATTTCGCATGCTGATGGTTCTCTTCCGAAGAGAATTTTCCTTTGTGGATTCATTGTACCTTTGGGAGGTAAGAAGGAACTACTTGCACATTTGGAGCTCACTGAATTTGATTGTCATGTAATCACTAACATGGAGTCTTAAATTTTCGATGTTTCAGTTGATGTGGGCCATGGAATACAACCCAAACATTTTTACATCATACGAAAAACCAAGTGCCAGTGGTGCACCTAAAGTAAACGAGAAGCAGCTAAAGCAATGTGGCAAATTTGAGCAGAAAAATGTAAGGACTGGACATACAGACCAACAAAGTGCTTTTGCAGTTTTTCTTGTTGCAAGTGTTCTCGAGGCGAAAAACAAAAAACTTTTAAAAGAAGCCAAGGGTCTCGATGATGTTGTCCAGGTTCTCTCTCTCTCTCAATGAATACACGTCTTCATTACATTGTATATCCATATATGTACCGATCTTAGTGACATCCTCTGCAGATCTTGGCTGACATAACTGGCAATCTCGATGCAAAAAAAGCTTGTAAAGGCGCGTTAAAGATCCATAAAAAGTATCTCAGCAAGGTAGGTTTGTCTTTTCTCTCTTACGATTCTTCAAAATTCATGTTATATTATCTAGAAAATGGCTAACGAACGAGACAAGAATTTCAAAATCAATTTATCGAGTTCTTGTATGTGCAGATCAAAAAGTAGTAGATAAATCTTCGGGTCCATCCAGTACTCCTACAATTTTACAATGTATTTTGTTTCTCGTGTCGATTCTTACCTTTCATTCATTTTTGAAAATCCTTTTTGATTCGAGACAATTCCTCTGTATTCTAAATTAACCCCGATTCAAGAAATGTCAAAGTGTTCATATGTACACCAATATTTCGAAAGAATTATTTTTCCAAATATTATGTCCCCTTTTTTGACTTAAAACTATGTTCGTTTGATTCAAATTATATAACACCAATCTATCGATGCAATTCTTAACAGAAATTTGTTGAAACATCAATTTTATGAACAACTTTGATTCAAATCTTTCTTAATAAACTTAAAAAAATTTAACAATGAACAGTTATACTTCTACAGATATTATATTTAGACTGTTTGAGATTTTTTACAGTAATATTCAATTAGCAAACTCATTGTTATCTTTAGAACCAATGTCATCACAATATCTTCCATGCCATATCTTGGCTAACATGAGCATAACTGTGACCAGTATTCCTTAATAACAAGGTTGCGTGTTCCTATTAGTGACGGATAGAAGCCCATTGGGCCTTTGTAAACTCGTTATTGATGGGCCAAAACAAAGCCCATTGGGCCAATATAAGCTCGTATATTCTCGGCCCAAAATGAGATCCACATGATCCGTCCATTCATAATCCATTGATCTATATTTCCGTTGCTTCCTTCCACAATTCTTCCATTCTGCTGCATTCAAATTCAACAAATCTCATTTTTCCACATGCATTTTATACAGGTTCGTTCTCAATCTTAGATCCATTGATTTCCGTGTTTTGTTATGAATTTTGCGAGTTCCCGCGATTTTCTTTCTAGTTTTTCAATTTCAATGATTTGTTTGATTAGCGCGAAAGTACGAGAATGCGAAGTAAAATTTCAGGAATTTTTGTGATTGTTCATTGTGTATTGTGATTCGTTTGCAGCAATCAAACGGACGGTAGCGGAAATCAGTGCGATCTGATATCTTTTCTGGTATAGAGGAAAATGGAGGGAACTGTGTTCGCTTCGGCTTTGGAAGAGATGAAGAATGTCAAGTCTGACAAAGGAGATATGCTCACAAAGCCTTTTCTGGATGTTTGCAAGAACATTTTACCTGTTATTGGTATGATTCTCACATTTTTCTAACAATAGATCAAGTCATTTAGAATATCTGTGAGGTCATTATCGTTGCGTTTGAGTATTTTGTGTCATTGTAGATCTAGGTTATTGCTTATTTTGATAGATGTTCAGTACATTTTTACGAAAAATGTTTTGATTCGTAGTATTTTGTTATATGATGTCAGATAAGTTTGGACCAGCTATGCTGCTGGTGAAATCTGATGTTGGTGGTAATATTTCGGTAAAATGATTTTCCCCTTCTTTATGAGACAGATGTTTCCATTTTCCTCTGATTTTATTACAATAACACTATATTACATGCTTGAACACTTCCACATTTGCTTGCTGGAAATTTGCTGAGTTGCGTCTCCTGAAATTAGGTTTCGGTTCTGCTTTGCCTAAAATCCTGGACCTTAATGTATTCATCCTGTGTGTTTCTTCAAGCAGCTGATACTTTTTTTTTCTTTTTAATACTTGCAGAGGTTGGAGTCTAAGTATCATTCTAATCCCGACCAATTCAAATACTTATCCCGCCTTGTAGAAATAGAGGTTGCTTCGAAAACAGCAACATCTTCATCCAGTTGCACAAATGGTTTACTTTGGTTAACAAGGTAAGCCATGTTTTTACTATGTTCTCTCTCAAGTCATTAGTCTTTTCTTGGATGTTAAAACTTTCAATGCAAGTGCTTTTTCTGATAATTTATCTAACTTTTTCAGGGCAATGGACTTCTTGGTTGAACTTTTCCGCAACTTAAATCAGCATCCAGATTGGTCAATGTCACAAGCTTGCAGTGATTCGTACAGCAAGACTCTGAAAAAGTGGCATGGTTGGCTAGCCGGTTCAAGTTTCAGCGTAAACACTCAAGACTACTTTTCAGTCGATTTTTTTACCCAATATGCGTAACAATAGTGCTAAACATAGAAACACACGGATTTTAGTTCTCTTTTGCTTGATATCATAGTAAGGTCTAGCAGCTGTATGGGTGCTTTTAAACCATCCTTTTCTAAGCCACTTGGTAATATGTATCATTTGCCTGTAAGAAAGTAGCTAAGCTACGTGATCAACTTCAAACTTTAACAGTAAACCTAGGTTTACATATCATGATAATCTTTTTGAGGAATCTGGGCCATTTAACACCTTTATAGCCGGACAATGCATTTGTGAATTCCTATTCCCCTATGAACAGATTGAGTTGTTGACGTAGAAATAGAAGGTGCAACATGTAGAATAATTGCAAAGGTTGTGACCCTTTGCAAAAATCTTTGCTCCTGGACAAAATCTTTTTGTATACATCGTATCTGTATTGTTCATCTTTCAACCTTCTATACTATCATCGATTTTCAGGTTGTGATGAAGCTTGCACCAGATAGGAAGAAGTTCATGGAAGTACTAGAGGGCACAGGGGATCTTAATTCCGATATTGAAGCATTTTGCACCAATTTCACTCCGCTTTTGCAAAAAAATCACAAGCTATTGGTAAGTCTTCATACGTAAGTAGTAACTTGCGATGCTCCAAATACTGAACTATCAATATCGAGACTTTCTGGTGTTGAATTTGGTGCTTAATTCTTGTTGCAGGCTTGCTGTGGACTTGATTCGTTGAAAGCATCATAATTTAACCAATCGTGATATAATTTTCTAAATAATATCGAACGATTAGAGATTATAATATATGATATATATAATTTGTTCTTCAAGCTAAACACTAGTGCAAATCATTGTGCATGATCACTCTTTGTAATAAAAGCTATTTTTTCGTCATTTCTTTATAAGCTTATAGATATACATGTTCTTCTAAAATTCGACTAATAAGCTCTTATCATTAGGCACCATATACCTATAAAACCGACCCTTTTTCATCGCGTTTGAAAATGTAATTTTGATATATTTTTCCCAAAAAAATGGACCTAGATACACTATAATGTTAAATTCGTGTACCAAATAACAAAATGCGAAGTTCAGATAATTTAACAAATTAAAAAATGCCATAATTCGTGTAAACTATTCTACGTAATTCACCCGAAAAAAAAAAATTAAAAGAAAATTCCTTCCTTTTTCTTATACCCTTCTTCTCAAGTTGTTCAAATTTATTGCATAGTTTATCTATATTTCCAAAATCCGAATAAAATTTGTTGGTATTATTACAATCTCACCAATTATTTTTTCTAATTTTCGGGCGAATAATAAGTAATTAATCATCCAAAAAAAGCCTTTTCATCCTATAATTCATATGAATCTCTCCTAAATTAAGATAATGAATGATAAATTTTCGATTAGTTTATGGCTTTCATTAATCCGAATTATTATTATTACCAACAAATTTAGTTTTTGCCATCAAATTAACCAATTCTTTTGCTTTAAACACCTTTTTTGTTACTTGTTGTCCTTTTCTTTACATTCCCATTTTTACCAATTTTCCAACAATTTTTTTTTTTTTTTTTCTCCCATCTTCAAATTCAGAAAAGAAGATCGAATTCTGATTTATGGGTATTCTGTAGGAACATGATACGAGCCGAAATATGTGTCTATCATGAAAAAATGCTGACGACCAAATTTTTTATTATATAAAAAGTTAGTTCAGTGCATGAGATTCTCGTATTATAATATATACTTAAAAATCAAAATTTTAATGATTACCCTTTTTTATTTAGGTTCAAAGCTCGAAGCTTATATCGATAAAGTTTGAAAGGAAAGGTTTCGAATTCTTAATATCAAAATTCAAGAGTATCAACAATGTCTAATAATAAGATGAAGGGCCTTTTAAAAGGCCTAAGATACATTTCTCAAATATTTGGTATATACAAATTTCTTTTGAAACATACTTTTACTATATAATAATAATTATTTAAAAGACAAATTGGGAATTTATTTATTTATTTTGCAGAAAATGAGAAAGAACCAGAAATGCAAATTGGTTATCCAACAGATGTAAAACATGTTGCTCATATTGGATGGGATGGTCCATCTGTTAGTTCTCCAAGCTGGGTAATTTTTATAATTTTTAATTAATTTATTAATTCTATAATATTTTGTAATTTCAATTTATATACAATAAATATGGATATTTGCAGATGAATGAATTTAAAGGTCCACAGGAAGATTTAGCAGGCCCTGTTGATGTAGGCAGAGATAGTATTTCTTCACAAAATGGCCTTTCCGAAGGTATTCACTCGCTATTAAATATACATGTTAAACACATTATCTAATATTTTAAGCTTCTGAGTTAATTGATAGTTCAACATGGTAATAGACTATAAGATCATAAGTTCGAACCTTCCGCAATGTATCCTAAATTTACACGTATTGTGTTTGTTGAGACCATTGATTACGCCCCAAAATAAAGTTAGGTTGGTCCATGTTTCGAGCCGAAAAAAGGTTTTTACGTGAGAGAGAAGTGTTAGATATACATAATGCGTTGGTTCACGTCTTAAGCCGATAAAAAAACTTTCGCGTGAAAAAAAGTGTTAGATATACATAATGCACTGGTCCACATTTTAGGCCGATAAAAAAAATTCCGCGTGATGAGAAATGTCACGTGAGAAAAAATGTTAGATATAACATTTTAAGCCCGAAAAAAGAATATTGATTACGGAAGTCTTAAAGTAAATGCTAGATTGATTCACGTTCTTTTCAAAAAAAAGACTTTCGCGCATGGGAGAATAATAAATATACATATGAACTGTAGTTAAACTTTTATGTGAGAAGAAGTGTTTGATATACGTATTAAACTCATTATCTACAGCTTAAGGTTTTGGACATTCACTTTCATAACCTTTTTATCTATTCTTTTTAATTGATAATAATATGTTTATAATGCAGATTCAGAGCGAAGAAGCCTGACGAGTAAAAACTCTCCGGCGCGAGATCAATCGGAAATACCGAAATCAGCAAGACGCCATTCGACCGGGGCATCAAGCGAAGCTCCGGCGGCGAAAGAAAGAACAAGACAACCAAGACGATCGACAAAAAATTCACCAGCAAGAGACTTAACAGACAGTCCAAAAGCAAACGAATCGCCATCAAGAAACTTACCGGTCCTGCCGAAAAAATCGCGGCGGAAGAAATCCAAAGATTCCTCCGTCGGCGGATCATCCAGATGCACGACATCCAGATCGAAATCACAAGCACCTGAATCTTATACCTCGCCGTTTTCGGATCCCGGATCTGGAAATGTATCGAGATTCAAGAGCAGCAATGATCATATTCAAACTCCCAATCTAAATCCGTTTCGTGACGGTTAAGGGAAAGGAATGTTCTTAGAATTTTCCTGAGAAATATGATGTAATAATAAATATTCTATAATTACTCAAGAACTATATCCATATTCAGTATTCAACCATTTCTCTAATTCTCTTTTCTCCCTAATCTAATTGAATCTTTGTTAACAAACTACAATCCAAAGCAAAGAAAAGCAAAAACCAGTAAATATTCAAACATAAAAGAACCAAAATCACAAAATCAGAAGCAGAAGCAGAAGCAGAAGCAGAAGATGAAGGTTGCATCCCCAAAATCACAGCATTTGGAATATCTGATTGACTGCAAATCTTCAATGCCTGAAAATTCCCATTGCCATTGCCATTGCCATTTTCCATTACAGGAATCACTTTCTGATCCAAACACAGTTCTGGGTTTCCTCCTAATTTCAGTTTCTTCCCAATTTTAGCAGAAAATGGAATTTTTCCACTCAAATAAACTTTTTTCAATCTCTTCATTTGCCCTAAAAACAAAGGAATTTCATAGTTTCCAAACTGATTATAACTCAAATCCAAAAACTCCAATTTCTGTAACTTTTTAATACTTTCTGGAATTTTCCCATCAAACCTATTATAACTTAAATCCATCTTCAAAATCTCCG
>JAYMTB010001139.1:0-11596 GCA_036897585.1 Francoa sonchifolia
AAGATTAAAATTATAATGATAATTAATAAATAGTATTAGATATAATATATCCGTTCTATTATTTATGAACTTAAATTTTTAGACAATCAGTAAATTAATAAAATATGAGAACAAAAAATTTTGAGTAGCATCTAATTCAAATTAAATATATAATTTAGTAGCAAATACACGTGTTAATTAACTTTTAATCAATCCTATTTATTAATTTATAATACCTAATCTCGATAAATAGTTGTCAATCCTAGTGTATACACATGAACATTTTTGTTACCATCTTTAGCGGTGAAAATGTATACTTAATTTAGTCATAACACTTGAATACAGACAAACGAGTATTTATTTATTTATTTATTGAATGTTTTGAATGTAAAATTATAATGTTACGTTTTCTTATATCTTTCCGCGTGTAATGACAGGTAGCAACTTAACAAGCCACGTCAACAAATTTCCCGCCACGCGTGACATTGCATGGACATAAATTATTGGCAACCGAACATCACCTCATTGAAAAGAAAAAAACATTAAAGGAGGATCATCACAACATTGCACAACAAAAAATTTCACACTATTTTCTGTTTGGCAACCAAGAAAGTGAAGGAAAATGTCTACCCATCCTGAAATTCCCGGCGAACCAACTCATACCGGCACCGCCATCCTCGAAACAGCAGCCTCCGCCATCCAAGGCTTCGGCCCCGTCAACAAAATCCACCAGCACCTCTGCGCGTAAGTCTGTTTTCGATCGAAATTTACTAATTTATGTTTTTTGATGTCGGTTTGTCGATTTTCATTTTGTACTGATGTTACAGGTTTCATTTTTATGCCACGGACATGTCACGCCAAGTCGAGGCGCACCATTACTGCGGCCACCAAAACGAGGAAGTGCGTCAATGCTTAATCTACGACGGTCCGAACTCTGACGCTCGTCTTATCGGGCTTGAGTACATAATATCGGAAAACCTGTTCCTAACCCTATTGGACCAAGAAAAACGCCTCTGGCATTCGCACGAATACGAGGTAAAAAGCGGACTTCTTTTCATGCCAGGCGTTCCCGGTCCGATTCAGCGGCGGGACATGGAAAAAGTGGCGAAAACGTACGGAAAAGTGTTTCATTTTTGGCAAGTTGACAGGGGCGACAATCTTCCCCTCGGGTTACCGCAGGTTATGATGTCGTTTACACGGGATGGGCAAATTCAGGATCATTTTGTTCGTGATGTTGAGAAGCGGTTCGATGTGGATTTTGGTGAGGAAAGGGCGAGTAGAGCTTATATGTCCGGACCAGAACATGGAATACATCCGATGGCGAATGGTGGTGGAAAAGGGCTGAAAACGGTGATCAGGGAGGTGGATTTGAACAGGGCCAAACCATTAAAACGTTCCCCTGTTTATTAGAAGTGCTTGTAATATAAGTAAATAAAATTCGGTCTTGATAATGTCAAAATAATGTGTTAACAAAAATTGATACTATATTTTGGTTGATTAAGAAATAAGTTGTTTGTGCTCTTTCTTTCAAGACTTTAGAATCAGATGCCTCGAAGCACTTCAATTCAACAATTATATAACAAAAGCAAAATACTTTCGTTTGAGTTGAATCATTTTACAATTAAATTAATTTAGGTAGTTAGTACTTGCATTGATCAAAATTGTTGAGAAATTGGTAACTATGGAGGATAAGTGCAAACAAGTGCGACAAAATTTGAACATTTTCCTATTTGAACTTTGCATATTCTATACAAAATTGAACACTCCCATTTGTAATTTGCATATGATAACAATATTGAAATTGGCAATGGACAAAAATTGAAATTGGTTGGTTACTTACATAATAAGACTGAAATTGGTTGGTTATATACAAAAAATTGGAAATTTAAGCACACTTGAAAATAACACTTGTAAACTTTTTAATGGGGTTTTGGATCCTTTGGCTGTCAAGCTTCAGGTAAAAGAGTTAATGGGGTTTTGGATCCTTTGGCTGTCAAGCTTCAGGTAAAAAAGAGCTCTCAGTTAGCTAAAAGAATTTTTCGAATGTTGTTATAAAATCTGACTTTCAGATAATTATCTAGCGCTTAAATATCAAGAATATTGGTGCATCAGAATTTGATATAATATTAGAAGACTGTATTTTTTCACAAAAAGAGTTATGTAATTTTCTTTTTTCCTTTGTTCGTCTGCGAACCATACCACTAATTTGATTGCTCATGTGACTGATTTATTGTCAGGTCCTTGTGTGTGGGAGATTAGTCATCCTCAGCTTTAGCTGCTGATTTATTCTTTAATTAGAATTTTATTTTACTGTAAAAGAAAATAAAAAAATAATACATCTAGTAACCCCAAATCAAATGAAAATATGAAAATTATGGAATCACTATATAACAATAGATCCTATTACATGAATCAACTTTTACTCAGTGTGGGCATGCCATTGCCATGCCTTGATGACAAACTTGGTTTCATCACTTGATCCATTGGAAATTTATCTTATTCAAATATATTCTCTAACAAAATATAAAACAAACAAATTTTAGAAAATTTTATTTTAAAACATTATAAAAGAAATTAGATGAATAAATAATCACTCAACTTAAAAACAATATATAGTTTAGTTATTTGATAAATCTTATTTATTACCTATTTTTATTTATTTTTAAGACTGAAGTATGATCCTTAAATATTGTCATCTGATTGGCTGAGATTACACGTGTAACTGGTGGTCTAAAAAAAGCCTTTCTTAACACGTGGAAGTCACATCTAGCGAGTACGAATATTAATACACGCGCCGCGAGTATTGTTTGATCCGGGACTGAGACTATAAATACGCACTAACAAACTCCTCATCGATCAGACGCCGCCACACAGCTGATGGTTGAGAGTTGAGAGTTGAGAGTTGAGAGTTGAGAGTTGAGACCTCACTTTCAACTACTTCGCTGTTACGATCGCCGTCGCCGCCGGAGAACTGGAAGAGGGAGTGAATAATGGAGAATATTGCTCTCGGATAGTTGCCTGTTACTTGAATCGAGTGATTATTGGAAAACTTGAGATCTCGAGGTTTTGATTGATTCTTGATCATTTCATTTGATCTGTTGGGTTTTTTTGTTGATTTATGGCTTCGGAGGATGTGAAACGGGGTGAATCGGCTGTTTCGACCATCGTTAACCTGGCTGAAGAAGCGAAGCTTGCTAGAGAAGGCGTGAAGGCTCCTACAAGTCATGCTGTTCTTAGCATCTGCAAGTCTCTGGTGGCTGGAGGAGTTGCTGGAGGAGTGTGAGTTACATTTCTTTTCATTCTATTGGAAATTAAGACTTTTAGGACAATTAATTTTTTATTAGTATGTTTTTTAAGCATGACATTGGTAAGAAATGACATTAATTAGTATTGGAACGGCTATAGGCTTAAACAGAACTAATGAATTAGGTTATGGCGCTGGATATTTGTATATAATTCGATGTTGTGACACATTTTAAAAGTTTGTTCATATTGACCATATATGATATATTGCCCAAACAACAAAGTTAATAATTCATAATAGTAACCGGGTTAGTATATAACCTAATGTGTAATTCAGGTAGATCAGAATGAATCCCGGAGCTTACAGAAACTATCACGATTCAACTATTAATTTCATAGTTGATGTTACCATCATCTTAAACTTTGTTCAATTGTATATTTAAGAGCCAACATCTGCCTACAAATCCCCTACCAAACAGGTATAAAGTGTACAAATGATTATTCTAATACCAAAATGAAACTCAAAGTAAGTATTTTTCAAACAAAAAAAATATAAAACAGTAAAAAGGACATTGTGTTACTTTTTGACTTTTTGTTCAGTTGAATTGTCCAAATTACTTCAATATTCAGACTTTTTTGGTTGATAATGTCTTCCACTTATGTCATTTTTAAGATTAACCCTTTAGCAGCATATCACCTTAAATTACAAAAGCTATAAAATGGGAATTATATCAAACACAACTTCCTGATTTTGCCAGATATTTTTTTTGATTAAGATGGAGTTTCGACCTGAAACTCTTCATTTTATTATTCGATATTTCTGTTGTGGAGGATGTGGACATATGTGATCAATGATTGAAAAAATTTCATTTTTCCGGTGAATCAGATAATGGCTTATTGACGTTTTATTAATGCTCCTGATATCAATTTATAAGATTTCTATCGTGATAAGGTGTATAACTAACCCTGTATTTCTGATTGCTACTGCATTATACAAAATTGACATTTCTTGTTGATGTGTCGCCATGTTCAGGTCACGCACTGCTGTTGCTCCATTGGAACGGTTGAAAATATTGTTACAGGTTACATTACATTGTTACGCCACCTATCACTCAATTCTTCTTACTTGTGGATGTGATGGATGCAATTTATATTCATTATGCATTAGCTAGCTCTATAATTATGCAGGTCCAGAATCCTCATAGCATAAAGTACAATGGAACAATTCAAGGCCTGAAATATATATGGCGAACGGAGGGTTTTAGGGGACTGTTCAAAGGCAATGGTACTAATTGTGCACGTATAGTTCCAAACTCAGCCGTCAAGTTCTTCAGCTATGAGCAAGCGTCTAAGTATGATTACACACTATTTGTTACTTCAATATAAATTATATTCTTAGCCTTTCATATGGTTTTGAATGATATTGTTGTAGTTGGTTGGAACATGTAGCCTTATCGCTACACCCAGATGTTTTGAGTTCATCTTAACTGATAATGGCTTAGCTACTGAGTTCTTTAGATGGTTCTTTGTCTTTATATTCTAAAATGGAAACATATTCTTATAGAGTAGCTGGTTATGTTGTTTGATACTGCTTGAATAAGGAAATCATTATTATACTCTCCTTTTCAAAGATACGAGTACGATAACTTAAGTTAGTGCAGCTCATTGCAGAAGAAATATCATCTCATGTTTTCCTTCATGCTGATTATTTGTTGCTATTTTCATCAGGGGAATATTGTATATGTATCAGCAGCAAACTGGAAATGGTATGCCCTTTTTTCGTTTCATTTGGTCAATTGATATCATATTATTTATTCAGGGCCAGGGCATTATTGGGGTGTTATAATGTTTTCTTTTCAATCCTGCAGAAGATGCTCAGCTAACTCCTCTTTTACGCCTGGGAGCTGGAGCATGTGCTGGAATTATTGCTATGTCTGCTACTTACCCCTTGGACATGGTACGAGGCCGACTTACTGTTCAGGTAATATGTTGAGTCTTTTGGCTCCCATTGAGAATATGTGGGAAAATTTTCCTACGAGTTTCCTCCTTTGGTTCATTTAATTTGAGTATAGAAAGGCATCTCTGCAACTTATCATGGGCATGTGTGAGGCAAGCAAACTTGGTCACTTGTTGTGACATGAATCGTTCCTGGATGAAAAATCTGGTACTTTGTTTTGTTTCAATTTTCGAATATTTGTTTTGGAATAGAGCTACTGGGGAGCTTAATCCCTATACAACCATTGTTTATTTGCTCTGTGATTATGAGAGAGTTTTGCCTGGTGTAATTGCAACACAAAAAGTTTTAACTTAGCTTTCTTTTTGCAGACAGATAAGTCACCTTATCAGTATAGAGGCATGTTCCATGCTCTATCAACTGTGCTTCGCCAAGAAGGCCCACGGGCTTTGTATAAGGGATGGCTTCCTTCTGTCATTGGAGTGGTAAGTCATTTTTCAGGTTTCTTATGATTTACATGTAACAAGCAATTATGGTCATGATATTCCAAAATTTTGTTTTTCCATGTTTTCAAAATAAAGTATACCAAAACCGCTATGGTTGTACTTTTTATTGTAGTTCTTAAATCCAACCTCTGGTTGTGCACCTATTGATGTTCTTCTCTTTCCATCTGGATAGCAATCAATTGATACTGCCCCTATACTCCTACACCCATAATTATCACATACTGTGTGAATGAAAAGTATTCCTTTGGACGAAAATTAATTTTGCGGGAAAGATTTCTCATGTAACCTTGGAAATGAGATTCACTCTCTTTGTTTGTTTGTTTGTTTGTGTGTGTGAACCTCACACATATATTGATATATGCAGGTTCCCTATGTTGGTCTCAACTTTGCTGTGTATGAATCCCTAAAGGACTGGTTAATTAAAAGCAGACCTTTTGGACTAGTTGAAGATAGTGAATTGAGCATCGTAACAAGGCTTGCATGTGGCGCTGCTGCTGGAACTGTTGGACAAACTATTGCTTACCCTCTTGATGTTATTCGCCGAAGAATGCAGATGGTTGGTTGGAAAGATGCTGCTTCTGTTATCACTGGTGATGGAAGGAGTAAGGCTCCATTGGAGTATACTGGCATGATTGATGCTTTCAGGAAAACTGTTCGGTATGAGGGTTTCGGTGCATTATACAAGGGTTTGGTTCCCAATTCTGTTAAGGTCAGACTCATTCTCTTCCCATATTACCTGCCTCAAAATTTGTTAATATCATATTATCATTTTGAAGGATAGATAAACATTAAAAATCAGAGCTAAACTAATCCCAATTAGCAGTTTAAATTTTATGAAAAACACCCTTACACAGTTGATTGAAGCTTAAATAAATCTACCCTGAAAAAGAATCTGCTCGAAGCATATTATCTGATTCTGCTGCTATCTGATTCAGGTAGTCCCATCTATAGCAATTGCTTTCGTGACATACGAGATGGTGAAAGACGTTTTAGGAGTCGAGATCAGAATATCAGACTGATTTATTGTAACTCCGTAACATTTATTAAAAGGGTATGTTTGTTTTGTTGGCGAGGGAATAGAGATAAGATAAACTAGGACTAATTTCTTTGTTTTGTCTACGAAAGAGTTTAGAATCATGTTGAAGCTTGTGTTTATAATTTATTTTCCCTTGTCTTCCTATCTCTGTTTTCATCATGAACATGACGTAGTAGCTTCTAGCTTCTCGTTCATATTCCGTGTCAATAAGTTTCTTGAATGAACAATGCAAGGAATACCTATTTAAGCTTTTGCAGTATAGATAAGATATAACACCGGAAATTCTATTTGCAATGACTGTTTACGCAGCTTTTTCTGCTTTGGAGTTTTCATCTCGAACTTGAATATATTTATGAAGTTTCTTTGCATATATCTATCTATAGGTAACTGATACAATAGTTATACAAAAAGAGCATTTGCTAGAGTTCGTGAAGTAACATATTTCCGTTGTGTTTTTTTCATAGTAGGATCAGTCAAAATCTGCTTCTGGTTCTTTGATATTGGTCGTGTATTACATTCTTCTGCAATGCCTGGATACAATAGGAAAGCATTCTTATGTTAAAAATAACGAAAGTTCAGGTTGTTAATTTTGTAGAAATACAAAAAACGAGTACCTGACATCTCGTACTGATGTTTGAAACTTTGGAGTTCGTCTAGACATGAGCTTGACGCCATTTATATTCCTCCTTTGGTTCTGTATTCTCGGTGTGCATCCTTTATGCTCATGAACTTGAATACTTGTCCTTTTCCTCTCATCAACATCTAAACATTCGTCTGTGGATAACGAGTATAATGAAAGTACCACTATAAGTAGGTTAAATTCGAGTAGTGAATTATCCATCTGCAGATCTTCATTCTGCTCCATCTCTTCATCTTCCTCCTCGCTCTTATCTTCTCAATTTGCTTCTTTGATAGGAATTGTCATTTCTTCGGCCAATATCAACAAAGAAAAAAAAACTCGTTTCTTCCGTGTTCTTTATAACCAGAAGGAATCAAATAAAGTACATATGGTATAAGAATCTCAGGTATTTATTTCTTGTTATAACGAGAAAACTTGAAGAGAAACAAAAAGGCAAATGAAATTTTAGAAAAGAAAATTTGGGTTGCAAAATAAAGTGACTATTTAGAGATATTGATCAAGCAATGTATGATTTAAAATTCATGCATTAAAATGGACAATCTAATATCGCATATAGTTAGTTAAGAAATTGAGGCGAACCATTTTGGTAGTTATGTTTTTAACTAATTAATCGCTCATTTTCTACTGAAAATATAGTTTACGATTCAAAAGATTTGACTTATCTTCGGAAAATATATTCCCCATCTCAAATTTCTTACAGATTTTTTTAGCTTATCGGATAATAGAGTCCACAGTTGTTACTAAGAAACCATTTTAAAGCATAATGTGTTACATTGAGAATGTACCAATTTATTTTCGTAACTCCTGTTTTATACATATGAAAATGAATAAAAATTCCTGACACTACATTAAACAAATCTTAACAAAAGATAATTTTGAATATTGATTGGGTAGGGGCCGCGCGAACGCAGGCCCCCGCTGCCACAAATTATGACGCAGGCTCCACCACTTGGGTAGACCTTAGACTAGTGCCCCTCCGTAGTGCAATGGAGGTTACTGGCCTAGGCCATGGGCCTTTTTGATCACCCATTGACCCCGTCCAGGTAAGTATGTTGCATTGGGCTTCTACCTCCTTATTTATACCTCTTTCCAACCCTTCCTTTCTTTCGGCTTTCCGATGTGGGACTTAGTGCATTACTATGGTCTAATAATTTCAATCTGAGGAAGATCCTTCACCAGACAACTTTTCAAAAACTCCTGTTTGCAGCTTTTGCCCTTTCTTTTGATTGAATAGCCAAATTCAATTCAATAATTTGTTTATTAAATTAGAATAGCTCAAGATTGGACTAAGTTTTCTTGCTACATTTTCCTTGTATTAACCATTCTTTTTTTAATACGAAATCTTGTTGGTAGTTCATGAATTCATTATAACAAGATTCCCATATTGTTTTAAGTATTTTCTACCTCTTTATCCGTGTCAATATCGAGAGTACTCTTTTGATGGTTTACTTGAAATATTAATATATGTTATTTCAGCATTGTAACATACCATATGCTCGAACATTAATCAAGACTATAAATATCTTTGTATTGAAGTAAAATAATTTGTTAATCCCTGCGTTTGAACATGTTAATTACGCTTCATTCTATAAGTTTAAATTTTAGAGCAAGTGATTGCTTAACATGGTATCAGATGAATCTCTACGTTTAAACCTCTTTTATTTCAATTCATTCTCCATTTCACACCTTTTTTGTAGATTACATTGGTATCAAAGTTGAATCAAATTAATCCACGTTTCAAGCTAATAAAAATTTCAATTTTCGCAGGAGATAACTATTACGTGTCAGTTTACCCTTTTCAAAGGGTAATTCAACAATAATTTATGAATGTCTTATGAATAATCCAATATGCAAAATCTTGACTATCTTATGTGGGTAGTAGTTGTTGGTCTTGCTCAAACCAACTGACACCAATTGTACAATAAGTAAAGCCACCATTTGTGGCCTATATTATGTAATGTGTATTGACATTTATTTCATGGGTTGATATAGATACATGCTAATTAATGGTATTGATTGATATAGTAGTAATTGCAATAAGAAAATGTGTGGACATGAAAAATATAGCAACAACATATTCATTTATACTTGTTTTCAATAGATGTTGCCTATTCCTACTTAGGTCGAGTTTTTCCACAATCTGGTCAAATTTGAGAATTATTTTTTCAGAATTAATCCTTACTTTTTAGTACAATAGGGTAATCTTTTGGTGCTCAATGACTCAATTCAGCTTAATTCTTATGATATTCGTTATATTGTTTGCGATAACAGTTAAACTATTTCAAATAATACAAATTTAACTAATTCATAATTATTTTTTTTTAATCTCTATACTGTGTGATTTTATTTATTCTATTGAAGTCTTACATATATTATACTATTTAAAATAAAGCTAGGAGAGATATCTATCCTTTACTTATTTCTCATTAATGAATAAAAAAGACCCTACATAGGAAAATTACTAAAATTAATTGGATATAGTCATAAATCAATTATTTAGTAGGGTTCTTGGAGAAATAAGCATAACCACAAGTTCTTCAAAATATGCCCCCACAAAAGACCCTACAACTAACAATGAGTTGTGATTGAAGGTTTTGATACATTCTATGTGTCTATGTGACACACTATACAAATTTTAATTTAACTTATCTTGACAATTTTCGTCTCATTTTAATTAAGATATATCACATATTTTTCAATTTTATTGGTTGTATCGACGTTAAGCTGAATTTAAATTATTTATAAAATTACGACTACCCAGTTAATTTTTGTAAATTTAAATATTCAATATTGTATTAAGGAATTATCCAAAAATATTAGAAAAATAGATTGTTCGTAAAATTACGATACTAATTAAACATAATTTGGACTACAAAATTAAAAAAAATACAACATTAACACAAATTAAGGATTAGTGATACCTAGGAAAGTATGTTTCCATTCCACAATGTTTATTTGATATTTATAAATAAAAAACATAAAAAATATCCTAAATCTTGGTTTTCTCAGTAATTAATTAATTAATTATAAATTCTCTATAAAAGGCAATCAAATTTTAGTATCACACCAAAGCAAAAGAAAATAAGAGAGTAGTAACAAAATATGAGTGGAGGAGGAATGGAGTCAGTAGTCCGTCGACCACCGCCAAGTGGCGCCGCAAATGGCCATCACCACGGCGGAAAGGACCGGTGCGGCCAGTTTCAAATGCCGTTGCATTACCCGAGGTACACGAAATCCGACTACGCCACCATGCCGGAATGGAAACTTGACTGTTTGCTTAAGGAATATGGGCTTCCGATCACCGGCGATGTTGATCAGAAAAGAAAATTTGCCATGGGAGCTTTTCTTTGGGTTACTTAGAGTTTTATTTTATTTTTTAATATAATGTTTTAGTGTTACTATATTTTATATTTTTACATAATTATGTTTGTATTATTGGATAATAATGGTAACCAAATTTCTATGTTACTATTTAGCTTAAGGCTAGCTTAAATTCGGCTTTAAACTATTGTTAGATATACATATTGAGCCCATTACCTAATAACTTAAGTTTCTGAGTCAATCGTTAGTTTAACGGTATTAAAACAAGAAATCTTGAGTTCAAACCTTTGCTGATGTAATTTATCCCCAATTTATCACGTATTTTGTTTGGTGTGTTTTAGAGCTCGCGTAGCTCCATAAATATGAGAAGAAACTCGTAATCAATGACCATTAAAAAGAAGAAAAACGAAACCCTAGAAATCAAATTTCTCAAATCAAATCGACCCGCACAAAACGGGTCATTCATTTCTTTCACAATGGGCCCGACCCATACCATGGGATGGGCTTTCTTTTACTCCACTCAAATCGGCCCAACTTTCTAAATCAGTATGGGCTCATGTTTAGGCCCATTGTTAGAAATATAATTAGTATTAGGTGGACCGAGATGGGCTTTCTTTAAAAGCACTGAATCGGTATGGGCCTCATACAAGACCATTATTCAGCATTTTAATCAGGTGGACCGATTTGGGCTTTCTTTAAATCTGCACAACCGGCCCAAGTTTCTTAATCGGTATGGGCCTAATATTTAGGCCCATCAGTCGATTATTATTAGGTGGGCCCATCTGGGCTTTCTTTCATTCCACGTAATCCGGCCCAAGTTGAAATACAGATTCTGTAGCTTTCCCGCCTCTCTCTCTATCTTCTTCCGTTCAAAACCCTAATTTTGAGAGACGATTGGAAAAATATAGAGAAAATCA
>JAYMTB010001140.1:0-11588 GCA_036897585.1 Francoa sonchifolia
TAATTTGGTAAAAAAAATTCGGGAAAATCTTAATTCTTGAAACTTCCCAACAATCCTTAAACCATAAATGCTAATCTACAATTAACAAAAACCCAAATAAAATCAAGTGAAACCTCAATCAATTTCATCAATTTTGAACCTAAGTCTTGCTACTTTGCTACCCAAGATCATGAAGTGAGCTCGAAAACTGTGGATTCGGAAATCGCCTGCGTTTGAGAGAATCGACAAAGATAGTCACAAATTGTCTATAAAAAATGTGGACGAAACCCTAACTTGTGAAGATGATCGGAAAAAAATGGAATAGATCGGAAGAAAATTTGCAAAAAAAAAAAAGCCCTAACTTGTGTGAAATTCATGAATTAGAATTTAATATATTTGGATGGTGAAATTTAATGTAATGGACGACCAGACTAATTTGAGTCTTAATTAATTAAGTAGTTTAAGCAAGAGATACTTTACCGTATATATTTAACATAATTTATTTAGGGTGAGTCTCTCAACATTATTAATATTTATGTTTAAATAAAATCAAAATAATATTTAAGGAATAAATAGAAAATTTTAATATAGAATTGGGCCTGATAAAGGATCAAGCCTCGGCCCATATTGGAGATGGAGAATGATTTAGATGGGTTAGTTGGGCTTTAAATTTGAGCCTGGCCCATTGTACGCTAATTGGTTCCAACACATCACTACCATTGATCCATTTATAAGTCTCACCTGTAAAAAACAATTTGTTTAAATTCATGACTGTATAGGTGATGATTTTTGGCCTTTTTGTATGTATTTTAATAATGATATTAAAGTGTGAAATTTTGAGTTATTTTTTAGGAATTGGAAAATTACATTTGTTTATTATATGCCTATATATGAATAATATACCCAAAAATAAACAGAATTTGGTGTAACACTTTGTGAAACATCATATTGATAATTTTGACTATACTTTCACAATAATATTATGATATGGTAATGACAACAAAAAATTTGCAGAATATTTTAATATAATATCTACAACAAAAAATTACGAAATATTCGTAATTTTGGAAACTAGACATCACGATATAATATTTTGTGGAGGAGTTTCCAAATATAATTTGACTTCACAACTTTCTCTTATATAACTGGAAGATTTTTATCAATCAAAGTGCTGAAAAACCATAATCATAATGATAATGGCGTGCTAGTTGAAAGAACTTATAGCGTTCATGTATCTTTTTTTGAACTGTTAACGATCAACTTATTCTCAAGAATGAACGATGTTATTATTATTACTATCTTTTGGATGATCATCATGTTTGTCGGGAGATAAGTGATACTGCTTTCGGGAGGAAGGTAGAGGAAATAATGGGAGCTTGTTTCTAGTTTCAATAGAAGTGTTGCAATCTCGGTGACAATATTAGGAGGGAGTCTAGTCTGTGTAATTCCGAATTAGTGTTTGTAAATTTTGTTGAATAGTGAAACTTTTATTAATCTGGGTGTGGCCCCGCAGACGTAGGTGTGTTGATCATCGAACTGCATGAACATATTGATGTGCTATTTATTTTATGCTTTATTTACACAAGTGCATAAGGTGTTCCAATTGGTGTTACAATCACTCCGTGCTAACACATCACTGACCAAACCTTTCAATCGGTATCAGAGTCGGTGCACCAACCGGCTCTTAGTGTGATTCTGGACGTCTGGTCAATATGGACACACTGAATGAATGAAGATCTGTATCTAGACCCCCATTATTGGATGACTCAAACTATGCCTATTGGAAAGCAATGATGAGAGCATTCATCAAGGCTATTGATGAGAAAGCATGACGTGTAGTGATCACAAAATGGACTCCACCAGTAGACGAAAATGTTGAATGAAAAAGTATCATATTGCAGATAAGGATAAACTTGCTGGCTATAACTCTCGAGCTATGAATGCAATTTTCAATGGAGTTGACGTTAATCAATTCAAACTAATCTCAACCTATGAGTTAGCCCATGAAGCGTGACTCATTCTACAAATGACTTATGGATGAATATTGTCGAAACTCCAAGTATTAACCATCGGGATTGAAAATCTGTATATGACGGATGATGAATCTATTTCAAATTACAATGCAAGACTGTGTGACATTGCAAACGAGGCGTTTGCCCTTGGGAAAAAATTTGTTGACTTAAAATTAAAAACAAACAGAGTATTTTTTCTTTTTCTTCCATATCCCTCATTTTTTTTTCCTCATAAATGGCTGAAAAATAGCCATATCCGGACAATTATTTTCACAAAATTCCAAATGAATATAAACTCTAATTCTAAAATCGCTCAAATTAAACAAAATCGAAAAGATCTTATTCACAATCTAAAATCAACACAAACCCTAATTCCAAAATTTGTCAAATTACATAAAATCAGTAACAATCAAATCAGTTTTTTAACTTCAAAAATCTCAAATTAATACAAATCATATTCCAAAATCGCTCAATTATACAAAATCGGGAAAACATTGTCCACAAATTTTTGACCAAAGTTATTTAAATATTGGAGAATCACTTAACTAAAACCAACAGGAGGTATTGTAATCCCTTTCCTAGGAGAAATACTTGCTTGTGCCTGATAAAAACACTACATTTGTGCCAACTGTTGAAAAATAATTTACTGTATGGGCGTGTAATTTAATGTATATTATTGACTATCTTAAAGTTAAGCCCATCTAAAGTGATCTATTGAGTTAATGTTATTGAACTCTAAACATCTAATAAAGTATGAGGTTTAATATGTGTAGATACTCGATTTATAATTTCTAATTTTATGATGGGCCAAATTAGAAATAAAGAAATATGTGCAGGTATTATAAAAAGGTTATGGTCCCCAAATTATATGTACTGATTCTTTTCTGACATCCTATTATCAGAGAAGTTAGGAACTTGGTACGTACTAATTTGGAAGATCAAGAACCGCTAGATTGAAAGGATTTCGACGCTAATCATGGATTCAGGTACGCTTCCGCATATAATCTATTTTTTGATGGTTTAATATGATAGGTTTTGGCTTGATGATAGTTTTCATAAACAAAAAGGAATATAAAATTCTAACAAGTGATATCAGAGTCATTCATTTTGAATCATTAAGAAATCTATTATTTTGTTTAATAGATTTACATGAATCTATGAATTAGGCATATATTTTGATTATGTTTGGTATCTGTTTATGCTATTTGGTATGTATTCTTGGCTATGGATTTGTCATGTTTATGTTGTTTAAGTTATAAAGTTGTATGTTGATTAAGGTATACAGTTATTCTGATTCTTGATTTCAATATCAAACGTTTTGATTTAACAAACAAAATGTGGGCAGCAAGAATAGGAAAAAGGATCAGTCAATTTGTTGAGAAAAATGAGAAGGTCATGGGAAGACTTGGTAAAAGAAATAAGGAATTGGTATGGGCTAGTTTTTTTTTTTGCCTTATTTGCTTATTTAGTACTCGAACTTATATGTCATATTCAATTAGGTACCTAAATTTTTTTTTTTGTCAATGTTAGTCCTGAAGTTTAAAATTGTATTCAATTGGGCAACTCCGTTAAATTCTGTCCAAATTTCTGTCTGATTAACTTTGGGATAATTTGAATTTGACCCTAAATTTTAATCTATTTAAATTTTGCCCAAATTTATAACTGAAATGTAATTTGTCCAATTTTTTTTCCTAATTTGCAATTGAACCTAAAGCATCTTTAACCTAATAGCTTGCAAGTGTTCATTGTCTCCTTTCTTCGTTTCTTTCCTATTCATTCTCAGTTCATCATCTCCGTTTCTTCGTTCATCGGTTCATTCTCAAACACTCCATTCACGAGACTCAAGTTTGTGTAGCTCGATTTGTCATCCGGTGACATTTTCGAGTTGGATCTACCCATTTGACGTTCCTCTCAAGTCCAATTTCCGTAAGTTTTCTTTTTTTTTTATGTTTTTGGTTGAGGCTCGGAAAATTGTGAGTTTTTCGTTTTTGTTGATGGTTTGTTTAGATGTATGATTTGGAATGTATGCTCGGAAAGTATGATTTGAGTTATTTTTGTTAATGGTTTTTCGTTTTTGTTGATCGTTTTTCGTTCAATTTCAGAATCTCATTGAAAAATCAGAATCGGCCAAAATCTTGCTTTTTGGCAATTAGTAAATAACATAGGCTAATAAAACAAGTTATATTTTTGGTATTTTTGAACACTTGTGACTATGTGAGTTGTAATCAATTTATAATCAAAATTATAATTGCAATTCACAATTCACAATTCACATTTAGAGAGTGAATACTTTAGTAATCAGAAAATCAATAAATATAATTATTGAGTATGCTTGAAGATCTCTGCAGCTATTCTTCATTTCCATGATTCATGATTGATTGATAATTTTAAATGCATGAATTTGGATTTCAATATTTGAATTAAAACTGATTATTGACTTGCCAAAATTGTCTACATTCTTCCATAATTTTGGCAATCACAATTGAATTCAAAATATTTCCATGATTATCTCATTCTTTATTCTTTGTTGATGCCGTTTCCTGAGTTTCATTTGATACAATATTGAAAATTTTCCATATAAGAAGATTAGAGGAGAGAGACAAGTGAGTGAAGTCTCTGAGATGAAGAGTTATGTTTAGGACAACACTGATGGAAAATGTTCCATACTTTAAAACTAGGCGGACCCTTTAAAAAATTGATCACAATGAATCATTTGTGATGATAACTCCCATTCCATAGTAGTTCTGGTGTGGAGAGTGAAAACCCTTCAAATTCCTACTCAGTTATGTTATTCAATCTCAGAAAACAATATTAAACTGAGAAACTAACATCAAGTAGCATTAAAATCTAATCATGTCCATAGAACTTTCAACACAATAATTTGTCAATGAACTCATACACAAGAAATATTTGTGGGAGCGAGGAAAACCTGTCTGGATTGTGTATTTTTCGTTCCAATAGGATAGCTCACATTGCCCCTAGAGATCACCTGTAAAAGAAGTAATGATTGAGATCAGTAAGTATCAGAATAAATTGTTCATAATAAGTAAAAGCATAAACTCGTTTAGGACGAGCAAATGCAACAAAAACAAGTAACCACATATGTTACTCGAATTATATAATATAGTACTATAAATTATAACAAGCAGCCTTATAATATGACCTTGAGCAGGAGTAGGATACGCATTTAAATGACAACAAATCATCATAAATTGATGGAAGATTAGTAAGTGTTCGATGATACTTACTTTCAAGAGTCCCTAGCAGGCGAGAAGCCTCATCTTGCAAAACCTTCCATGCCATACTTACGTGTCTTTCTTCTGTCAGTGCGGCTCCGACTGCAAAACGTAGAATATACTTACCCAATAGAGCCTGCATAACACAGTTACAAGCAATTAACTTTACCGGGAAACATTTAGTAAAGTTGATTATATTAAGATGAAATGTAGAGAGTAAAGTTGAGCTTACTGTGTGAGAAATGAAAATTTTTCCAGTTGAATTTACAGCATCTAGTAAATCATGGTTCAGTTTATGGGCGTCAGATTCATTGTTGCTAGGAGGGAGAAGCCGGAAACATACTAATGAAAATAATCGAGGGGTAACAACCTGCCCATGATAATGATTTCAGAACGGTAAGTTAAAAGCATTCCATACAAATGTAGAACTTTCACAATTCATGAGGTAATGTAACCACAGAACCTATAAGATCTCTAATGCTCTTGATCTTTTACTCCCAGTTATCAACTAAATATCTTAAAAGCACTTGCTACAGTTACCCGTAAAAAGTAACACGAAGAGTTGATAACTGAGACTCCAACATAGGACAAAAGAAAAAGATGCACCTAAGATTACCTCAAATCTCGGGTCTTGAGTGACAAAATCTTCAAAAGATTTGGATAAGTTGATGTGGTTTCTTATGTAGCACTGGAGGTGTTCCAAACCATATAGTCGTAAAACCATCCACAGTTTCAGTGATCTGGGAGCAAGCATGGATTAGTAAGGTAAAATGACTACTATTTTTATGGGTAGTCTTAAAGCATATAGAAAAGATATTACATTAGAATGTATGTAAAATTCGGTTTTATTTGAGGAGAAAGGAAGATAAGTTTTCTTTTATCTTCTTAAACACACATCGTATATGTTTCTGTTCAGCTATATATCAGACATCTAGTCCGTGATTACAAGTGCAATTGAAATCAGTAACTATAAGGTGAAAAAGCAGAAGGCATTTACTTCCTCGAGAAGAGTATATGATTAGATCAGAGTAATAGTTTCCACTTTTAGTGATTGTGGAATACATGTGCCCTCATCACATGCACATATATGCATGTATGTATGTATCTATAAGTTTCAGAAATTGGATCTGTGGAAAGGAAATTGTAATAACGTCCAAAAGCATACCTAAACCGACGTCCAAGAGGAATTTGCCAATCTTTATAATCCACGACTATGTTTGCTTGAGAAGCCTAGAATATCCATCACATGTTAAATGTCAACACTAACTATGGTTATGCTTTCATTTTAAAGCTTCAGAACAATTTCATACAAGAAAATAACCTTACTTTATTTTTCAGAAACTCTGGATTTGTTGACAGGGCCTGAATCAAAGCATTCCTATCCTGTTGTAATGAAAGTAAAATTAGCACGCAGTGTTTTCATATCAGAAAAGTATCTATGATGCTAAAATGATACAAGGAAAGAAGATTGAATAATAACAATATTTAAAATTTCAACAGATAATACATATATTAAACAAGTACTTTCACTTTGATCCACAAAATAGTTTTTCAACTAGTCATCTTTGGTGCTGGCCAAAAGTAATTACTTAAGTGTAAGCACCTTTAAAATTATGTTTCTTTTTGGGAGTAAGTGCCATTATTTGTGCTAGAAAGATAAATATATAATCTTGAAGAGAACTGTTATAGCTTCCCCACACAGAGAGTCCCAAAACTTTTCACATGAATTAGATGAATTATACATAGAGCACAACCAAGCTGTGTTTGGATATAGACAAATACATATGCGCATACCTTAATCCATAGTGCTGAGCAATCAAAGTTCGTTAGAAACCATTTGTGTGCATTCATGTTAAATGAATCAGCTTCTTCCACGCCATCAAGGTAGTGACGATATTCTGGACATATGCAAGCACTTCCAGCGTATGCGGCATCAACATGAAACCACATTTCATTATTCTGTAATGGTATTCATATAATGCATTGTTATGTTGGCTGAATATTATATTCAGTATTGTCAGCATAAATCTAAATTTGATATATCTCAAACAATGCAATTAAACTGTAAACCTTAGCAATCTTTCCGAGTGCACTCAAAGGATCTACAGCTGTCGATGAAGTAGTACCCACCTGCAAGCATACATGGAAGGGTTGTTCAGCTAGCTGGAGGTCTATAAAGCATAAGCATGTAGAAGACCATATATACAATCATTTATTGATATGTCATCTAGATTCCATACTACAAGATATGTTAGTTAAACCACACTTCCAATCTAAAATTGAGACTTTGACTCTTGTATTGATGAGCAGTGAACTCACAGATAACCAATGTGTAAAATAAAAAGAAAAACTCAGAAATCTACATCTCTTAATCTTTTTGCTTATTTCACAATTTCACAATTCCAAAATGTCAATAAGCTCTTTAGAATATGTTATCAATCAAGTGCATTTTTCCAGAATCGACAGTGCTGAAGTAGAAATTGACAACTATACATCATAATTTGTAATCCTTTGAAAAAGAATATAGCATGGAAATAAAAGGCATGAAAGGCAAATAGATGGAAACAAAGAGAAATGAAGGTTTTTGTTTCTTACAGTAGCACATAAGAAAAAGGGGATTAAACCAATGCCAATGTCTTGCGAAATTACTTCGCTGAGTAAATCAGGAGCAAGGGAAAATTTTGTAGAAGAGTCTGCTCTTAGCAATTTGCAGTTCTCAGGATGGATTCCTCCTACCTTCCATAAAAACAACAGAAAGATGTATAGGTGATGATGACAGTAAACTGACAGCAAGGCAGGTAATGTACTAATGTGCACATTTTAAATTACCAGACAGGCTTTCTGTAAAGCAGAATGTGTCTGATCGGATGCATACACCACAAGCTTTCCGAGGGCATCTTTCCCAACCCTCCTCAAAATCTTATCACGAGCAGCCAGTAATACAACAAGAACAGCTTCACTTGCAGTTCCCTGAATCACTCCACCACCTTGTCCTGTAATTTGATGGCATAAGCTTCAGTAATTAGTTTTATTTTCAAAAGGATCCAATTTCAACAATGTTCTCTGTAAGATGATCTAGTCATTTTACACATCTTGTTATTTAGAATACAAAATCTTACCTGCTGAAAGGAACTCGTCAGGCAACTTCAACATTTTAGCAAGCCAATCCAGGACAATCATTTCAAGTTCTGTGGCTGCTGGAGAAGTTATCCAACTAAAACCCACAATGTTGAAAGCAGCACTGAGCATTTCTCCTAAAAATCCAGCAACACTGCTATTTGAAGGATAATAAGCAAAATAGTTTGGGCTTTGCCAATGTGTTACCCCTGGTAATATCTTTGTCTGAACATCTACAATCACACAAAATTTTATCAATAAATATTCATCTAAGTCTAAGAATCATAAACTTAACACCACTGATTTACATAATCTATCGTGTAAACAAGTACAAGTGATACAACAACAAAGCGGTTGAGAAACTTCACCATCAAGGACATCTTGCAATGACTCAGGCTGATTAGGTGCAGAATCTGGTACAAGTTTACGAAGATATCCAGGCTGCACACAGTAACCATAATTTATGCACCAATGAAGAAACAGGTTACTAATACCAAAAACTAATACCAATGAAGAAACAGATTACTAATTCCATTGATATCAGAAATCAAATCATACTCCATCCGATAAAAACAAAAAACAAAATTAAAATCCAAGTAAATCAGTACAAATTGGTCTAATAACACTAATGAAGAAACAGATTACTAATACCCAAAACTAACCTCAACTTGGCTAAGAACAGGAAAACTCTCAATACTTTTGTAATAATCAGCAATGAAATCCACCATCCTATGAGCATTTTCTCTAAGTTGTTCAGCATCCATAGGCTTCAACTCATTCTCCCTACACATCCAAACACATCACAAATTAAATCAAAACAATAACCTCAATTAACAACATCAATCAAAACTATACACATAGATTCAAACTTACATTTCGCTGCTGATACTGAGAAGAAGTGTGAACAGAGAACTTGAAACAAGTATTGAAGATTTTGACGGAGTAATCAGAGGTAATAGAAATTACTCTCCATCAAATCGGCCATGGAAGCTTAGGAAGAACTTGAAAGGAACGGTTTGGCAACGGAAGAAGAGATATATGTTCATTGGTTATACAACTTACCCTCGCTGATCTTTTGGATGATAGTGATGGCGGCTCACGCTCTTCATTTGGCGCGTCACGAATCTCCCCGCGAAAATAGAAAAAATTGAAATAAAACCAATTGAATTTTTTAACGCTAATGGTTTAATTACACTCACATCCCTATATTAGCTAAATTTATATTTTTACACTCTTTTTAGAAAAGATTGTGCAATTCAGTCCCTTTCAATACTTGATTAATTCTTTTTTCTTACTACCCAAAAGCTTAAAATTGTAAAAGAAAAATTTATACATTTTTTACACTTTTTAATTTTTTGGTTTCTAAATTATGCAACCGCACGATTTTGTCATTTCCTATTGCTAATTAATCTAATTTCTATCGAAAAAATTTATTTATTACTTTTTCTAATACCATCTCGGAGCAGGATCTTAAAAATGGATCAAAGGTACGTCGCGTTGTTAATCATCAACATGATCCAAAAATCGGGGTTGAAGTATTCCAGCTTATATACCGAATTTTTATTTTTTTTCACTTTAGTGAACAGTATTTAATGAACAGTAAACAGTAAATAGTGAACAGTGATATCCTAACTGAGATAATATCCAGATTTTTTGATTTGTTACATTTTATCCATTTTTATAAAAATTTATTATTTATGAACCGATGTCACTACAAAATCTTTTCACGTTATCCTTTGGCTCACACGGACATACTTGGGACCAGTATTCATGAATAACATACATGAATAATATTGTGCATTTGTAAAAAATTTAAATCAAAGGGAAAATAAGGGTAAAAAATATTACATTAGAAATATTTGCAAATTTAGCTAAAGTAAAAGGTTGAAAGTTTAATTAACCCATAGTTTTTTACTAGCATTTAGTAAAAAGCCCAGGCCCATTTAAAGTTTTGACACATTTAAATGAAGAAAAAAGCCCATTCGGAGTCCATGGGCGGTTTGACCCAAATACTTAATACGAAGCCCAAGGAAGCGGAAAAGCCCACCCAGCCGGATAATCCGGTTGGATAATTAAGGGCAACCTCGATCTTCTACGGCCATGGCGGCCAAGCTTTTCCGATGCTATAAATCACTGTAAATTGGAAAAACGAACAAGGAATCGCAGGTTTCTGTATTGAAGGAAAGATGGAGGACGAAGAGGTGATATACGATGGAATTAGAGCTCACTTTCCTCTCTCATTCGGTAAGCAAGCGAAGGCTCAAACTTCTCTTGAAGTTATGCATAATACCACTCGGCGATCCTCTGAGGCTGGCTCTGGCGGTGTGAATTCGAACAGCAAGGTTAATGATCTCCCGTCTATTTCTTCATCTTCGAAAAACTGGCTTAATTCTCTCCGAAACCCTAACCCTAGTGGTTCGAAGAGTGGTGCTGTTGTTGATAAGGTGATTGGACCACCGCGGCGACCGACGGATTCGAGTTCGGATGGAGCTGGCCGTGTGGTTATGGGGCCTCCTCAGCCGCTGGCGGAATTGAGTTCGGGTGATGGTGTGGAGGAAGATGAGGATGGCGGTGTGATGGTAGGACCACCGCGATCACCTCCGAGTTATGCTGAGGAGGATGACGGTGTGATTGTGGGACCACCTAGGCCGCCGGAGAATTTGGATTCTAGGGATGATGATGATGTGATGATTGGACCGCCTCAGCCACCTTCAGGGTCAAATCTAGGGGATTCAGATTCTGAGGATGATGCAAATGTGTATGCACATCGGATTCCGATGAGTAATGAGATTGTGCTAAAGGGGCATTCTAAGGTATTATTTTAATCACTGTTCTCCACTCCACTCTTGGTAATATTGCAAATCATGATTTAGCTCTGCTAGCGCTTGTAGATAGGAATATGTTAGCAACATTTGTTCATCTAGATCAAGTAGTTTAGAATATTAAGAAGTTAATAGTGAAATAGAAGATAATTATTTTCATATGTTATGCTTTGAAATGGGTACCCTGAATTTGCATTTAAATGTTATGATTTTTGTTTTATTTGCATACAAATTTATGTGATATTTGACAGATTGTTTCCACTATTGCTGTTGATCACACGGGATCTAGAGTCCTATCTGGTAGTTATGATTATACAGTCCGAATGTATGACTTTCAAGGGATGAACTCGCGTTTGGAATCGTTTAGACAGTTGGAACCATTTGAAGGTCACCAAGTTCGTAATCTAAGCTGGAGTCCAACT
>JAYMTB010001141.1:0-11580 GCA_036897585.1 Francoa sonchifolia
ATAGAAATTGCAAATTAAAGGTAAGGGAACATGCAGTCCCCTGTCTCATTCTCTCTAACCGGGTTCAAATAGTGATGAATATAACTACTATTCTCGGAAGAAGATTATCTTCGACTGGAGTCTGAAATTCAACTTCCCCTGGAGTTAGAAAATTTGTGAAAAGTCTAATGGATGTGACTCCCTTGTCCAATTGTTCTGAATTAAGGAATTATGATGTATTTTTTTTCACGGAGATGGAGTTATGATGTATTTTTGAGCTTCAGAGGTAAAGATACGCGATTGACTTTCACTGGTCATCTTTACGATGCTTTACAAGCTGCTGGGATTAATGTGTTTATTGATAAAGATGCTTTACAAGCTGCTGGGATTAATGTGTTTATTGATGATAATGAGCTACGAAGAGGAGAAGATATTGCGACGGAATTGTTGATGGCAATAGAAGAATGGAGGATTGCTTTGATTGTGTTTTCGAGAAATTATCGAGATGGTGTCTTGAAGAGCTTGAAAAGATTATGGAATGTCAGAGGAGGAATCGTCAATTGGTTCTTCCTGTGTTTTTCGATGTTGATCCTTCTGATGTGCGGAAGCAGACGGATACATTTGTGATGCATTTGCCAAACATGAAGAGCAATTTGTGATGGATATGGAGAAGATTGCCAAAAAAGGAGTATGAGCAATTTTCAAAAGCATTCGCAGTACTAAATCATATGAAAATGCTCAACACTAGCATTCCAGCCATTTCAATACCCAACAGACAATCTGTAAAATCATGCTACAGCTTATGCTAACTTATGCTAACTTCACTCCCAACTCAGATAATGAAATCCATGTTAGAAACTCCAGAAATTGCTTCACATTGTAACGACACTCATAACAAGTAAACACCATTTGGAAATCATTAAAACTGAATTTAACCCTCTGTAACTAGATACGAATTGAATGCAATCAACTAGCTAAATTCCGATAAATCTAATTCACAAAATAGAGCAGCAAAACATACAAATCAAATCAAATCATCACATTAAAATTTCTAACTTCAGGTAATAAGAATATTCCTTTCCCTTTCCTAGCAACCAAACAAAACTTAAGAACGAAAAACAGTAAGAACATGAACAAAAAAAATCCGAATTGAAACCTTTTCAAGCTCGTCTTGAATCTCCTGCAACTTCTCGATGGAAAGAACAAGTTCTGTATCGATATGGTCAGAGTTTTCGTCTTCAGGTTTCTCAGCCACCTTCAATTTCTTACCTTATAAGAACACGATCCAAACGCTTGATGCTAATGTTTTTATTATTAATTGTTTACACTTGAGTTATACACTCTATACCCAAAACGGAAAGATTCGTTTTTCTTTCTAATTTTCTTTCTTATCCTTTCTAAGGAGATGAAAGGAATACAGGTATTGCCTGTTAAATGTCTCTCATCAAGACAAAATCATATCTCTTATATTGCATATCCTCCATCTACCCATTTCCTAAGATTCCTTCCTTACGTTCCTACCAATATCTCAACCTTCCTCGTTCTGGCTGCGTCGCTATAAATAAAATGACATTCGCTGATTGACACAAATAGTTAGCAAATCTCATACAATGGTTAGTATAAACTCTAAAAAGTTATACCAACATTTGCTAGATATTTGGTAATGTCAAATTAATATAGGATTTTATTCTCGGATTTATGACTGTTGGTATTGGTAATAACACCGCATGCATACAATTATTAAAAAATAATTTAAATCTCATATTAGATGGTATTTTTTTTCATATTAGATGGTATTGTTATCCACATAGTTTAAACAAGCAAATAAGTCCACATTTGAAAACTCGAAACTCATTTAGACCACTTTGGAGTGATTTCAAATATAAGATTCTCGGGTTTTAAATAAGATTTTCAAAAACAATGTCCTAGATTTTTTCGAAATACAAAAATTAATCCGACATTATTTCTAAACAAAATTATTATCGAACACAATCTTTGTTAATGTAATACCAAACCAAACGAGTATGTTCGTATTCAAAAATAGAAACTAATTAAGTAGTAATACATAGTCATAGATAAATATCTGTTCTAAAATATGTAATATGTGTGGCAACAAATTTCAAAACTTATACGGTCTATTACCATTTGTATAAATTAGACAAAGTGTGATCACTGAAATGGCGAAAAACGATGACAAATGTTTACAAAAATGCTACAACCTCATTAAGTAATGGAGGTTTGTTATTAATTTGTCTTCATGGAAATCAAATGAACCTATATAAAACCCCTCACATGTGGCAGTCTATGATCAGTAAGAAAGCATTCAATCCCAGATGAAGAGTATTGTCCCTACTTTCAAATCAGTTTTTGTTTCAATTAGCTCAAAAATGATTCTACCCTTTGCTAAGATAGAATCATGTTTAGATTCGTCGCAAAATGTGTCATCTATCACTGCTCTCGATCTCCAAACAAGTAATCAACCACATCCTTAGCTTTATTTTCATCCAGCTTCTGACTTGGGGACCATCATCATTTCGTTTTGTTTAGCATTTGCAATTCAAATTGCTATTACAACACAATTTTTATTCAATTTTACTCTCCTTCGTAATTTTATTTTCCTTCACTTTTATATTCATGGGAAAACTCATAATTTCTAAATTTGTTTCAACTACTAAAATAGTTAAAAATATTGATATCGTATTTGGGATCACAGCTTTTTACATAACTATTATTACAAATTTTTCGTTGTAGCTCAAAAGTATTGGTTGGACAATTTATATTGTCGTTTTTCTCATGATTTTACTCTGTCAGCATACGTGAATCTATTTTTTTTTTGCTATGAATTTTACATCATCAATTTTGTTACATAATTTATGCATAAAAAATTACAAAAATAAAAAAATACCTCTTTAAGTTTTTTAATGAATACTTATTACTTTACTTATGAGATTTTATTAATAATTTCAACATATTAATGCAAAATTCCCTTTTTATTTTTTATTTTATATGTTAAATAACTTTAAATTTAATATTTATTTCTTTCAGAGTTTAAACGTGAAGTGTCACGTGATATCATTCATTTTTTTTACAGTTTAAACGTGAACTGTTACGTGATATCATTCATTATCACAATACGTTACAGTTCATAAAAAAACAAATCTTCTATAATTTAATAAATTTAATTTTTCCTCGTTTATATCGCCCCAAAATTCTATAAATTCAACCCAATACTCATCACAACAACAAGTTCTCTAGTCTTAAAAAATGGCAGAAGATTTTCGAGATGAAATCACTATAAGAAATTTCTCGAAATGTTTTTCGTTTTTAAAAATGTGTGACATGGGAAATTGGAAGCATAAATAATGCTTCCAACCTTGGCAGGTATTGGAATGAAAAGGTACGAGTTCAAGTGTAATTTTTTTCGTTAATTTTTTTCTCGAAGTACAGTTTCTAACAACGTATTTTTGTGTTGGGCAGCTATCGAGATAGTGCGATGAAGCAGCGAAAAGGATTAGTCTACCAATGTGGATATATTGAGTCCTATTTGGCTGCATTGTGCATTATCTAATTTAAGAGTTATGCAAATGAACCAAATAGGATTTAATTTATTAAAATTGGAATCTCGGGTACACCTGATTTTTGTCCTGCTTTTCGTGAGATCGCTCTAATATCTGTATAATTCTGAATTAGTTTACGTCTAGAGTTACAATGTGATATCAAATGTCATCTCATTCAAGAGAGTGGTGGAGTCTCAGAAATATAGACTGGTACAAATGTACTTTTGTGTGCTGTGTGAAAGAATTATGGTTTATACTGCGATTGTTGTAAACAAATTTTTTTTAATTATAAACACGATTTTGACTAAAATTAATTTTGCAATATATTTTTTATAATTAAAAATAATGTAAATATAATGTTTGACAAATTTAAAATGAAAATATAAATGAAATTTGGGAGACAAAATTGTAAATATTTTATTAAGAATTAAAGTAATTAAAATTTTTTACTTTATAAATATAAAAAGTAACATATTATATGCCTCAAAGTTCTATAAAGTCGATCCACCCATTTTGTCCCTTTATTAACTAACTTCTTTGTTTATATCGCCTCCTCAAGTTCTATAAATTTGAACCCGAAATCTGAAACTTCTCATTCAAATTCATCTCAATTTCAAACATGATTCTACTCTTTGTTTGGATAGAATCATGTTTAGCTTTGTCGCACACTGCTCATGATCTCGAAACAGGTATTCATTCATATCCTTAACTTTATTCTCATCCAGCTTCAGATCGGGGGATCATTAGCATTTCGTTTTGTTTGACATCCGCAATTCAAATTGCTGTTACAACATAAAATCAACACAATTTTTACTCAATTTTATTCTTCTTTGTAATCTTACTTTTCTTTTACTTTTATATTAATGGGAAAACTCGTAATTTCTAAATTTGTTTCAACTGCTACAATAGTTGAAAAAATTGATGTCGTATTTGGGATCACAACTTTCTACATAGCTATTACTACAAATTTTCCTTTGTGGCTCAAAGTTACAGGTTGGACAATTTATATTATATTTTTTTCTCGTGATTTTACTCCGTAATTATGTCTGAACTATCGATACAATCTATTTTTTTTTTTTTTACTTTTAGTTTGATGAATAACATGATCAATTTTGTTAGATAATTTATGCAAACTTTTACTTTTTAATCATATATGTTTCATTTATTATTTATTATTTATTTGCAAGTGAATTAATTACATTCTTAATTAATTCTACCCGTTGTGGCATTTTAATTGCAGACGAAGAATATTGTCTCTTGTTTAAAATCAGTTTTTGTTTCAATTAGCTCACAAAAGATTCTATCTTTTGCTTGGATAGAATCATATTTTACCTCATCGCACATTATTCATGATCTTGAAACAGGTACTCATCTGCATGCTCAGCTTTATTTTCATCCATCTTTGTCATCATTTCGTTTTGCTTAGCATTCGCAAGTCAAATTGCTGTTACAACACAAAATCAACACAACTTTTACTAAATTTTACTTTCATTCGTAATCTTACTATCCTTTACTTTTATATTTATGGGAAAACTCATCGCTTCTAAATTTGTTTCAACTGCTAACGTACTTGAAACAATTGGTCTCGTATTTGGGGTCACAACTTTCTGCATAGCTATTACTATGCATTTCCCTTTGTGGCTCAAAATTACTGGTTGAGAAATTTATATTATTGTTTTTCTCGTGATTTTACTCTGTAACTAAGTGTGAAATATCGATACAATCTATCTTATTTTTACTTTGACCGATGAATAAAAACATTAATTTTGTTAGATAATTTATGCAAAATTTGACTTTTCAATGATATGTGTTTCTTTTACTATTTATTTGATTATATATGAAGATAATAAATTTCCTTTTTACCATAAAACGGAAATAATTACTTTTGGACCTCGGCAAGTAAACTAATTTACAAAGATTCTCTTGTAATTTAAATTCGTGCATTTATTTATTTATTTTGTACATGATATGTAACTATAGCAACGCGTTTTTGGGTTAAAAATAATAAAATTACGGATTTACCGCAACTTATTAAAAAAGGGTTTTAAAAAAAAGTAAAACTTTTTAAGATTTTGGATTTAGGAATCAAATTATGTAAGGGAAATGTGGTATTAGGCACCCCATAATATTCGCCTCAAACGATAACCATTACTTAATGTGTAAAAAATATTAGAGTCCAAAATACATTTAATTTATTATAGAAGATTAAAAAATATAAAATTTAGATATACAAAATGTCGATTTAAGCTAGGTTTGACAACCTATTAATGAAAATAATTAAAAAAATATATTTTTTTAAAAGTTTGAAAACTTTGTAAATTAATAAAATACATTTTATAAAAAAGGAAAGATGATTGAAAAATATAAAATTGAAAATTCACATGGAAAGTGAAATCAAGTTGTATGGATGGTTAGATTGCTCCAATTCATCAAATTACATTAATTAATTTGTATTCATATTTTTTTATAACTAAAAAGATGAAAATGAGTGCATGTTGTATTGATTCATGGATCCCTATCATCATTGTTTCTATGAATCAAACCTTAGCTCATGAATTGTTAAATCATATTTTAAGTCCGAGCTTATAAACCATGTCACTATAGTTAATATCTAATACTAAAGGGTCCTGAGATACTAATTTAGTTATAAAAAAGTATTATTTCAAATCAGTTTTTGGTTCAATCACCTCAAAAATGATTATACCTTTTGCTCGGATACTCGGATAGAATCATGTCTAACTTCGTCGGACGCTACTCGTGACCTCGAAACAGGTACTCAGTCACATCTTCAGCTTTATTCCAGTCCATTTTCAGACTGGGGCATCACCATTATTTCGTTTTGCTTAGCGGTCATAATTCAAATTGCTACTACAACACAACTTTTACTCGATTTTGTTCTCCTTGGTAATCTTAATTTCCTTCACTTTTATATTCATGGGAAAACTCAAAATTTTTTAAATTTGTTTTAACTGCTAAAATTGTTGAAACAATTGGTCTCGTATTTGGGGTCACGGCTTTCTACGTAGCTATTACTATGCATTTCCCTCCGTTGCTCAAAATTATTGGTTGGACAATTTATATTGTCGTTTTTATTGTGATTTTACTCTGTAATTATATGTGAAACATCGATACAATCTATCTTATTTTTACTTTTATCTTGATAAATAAAAATATCAATTTTTTTTACTTTTACTAATAAAACATCAATTTTGTTAGATAATTATGCAAATTTTGACTATTTATTTGGTTATATATTAAGATAATAAAAAAAAATTACCGTAAAATATAAATAATTACACTTTACAACTCCTTAACCCATGTAATTTAAATTCTTGCATTTATTTATTCTCTATACTATATGTAACTATTCAAACTATAACAAATGAATTAGATAAATAATTTGAGTTAAAATTTGACGAAATTAATCATAATAAAAATTCAAAACTTTAGTAGAAACTGAAAAATAATTTTGTTTTTCAAAAATTATAAATATGTCAAACTTTGATAAAACTGCAAATATTTTTGCTTTTCGGAAATTATGAATATTAATAGTGCAAATTGTAATTATCCCCTCCTATTATTAACAAAAAGGAAACTTCCATAATTAAAAAAGAAACTTGCAACTAATTGTGTGAGCCTGTACATTTATAATTTGTGATTATAAATCATATTTTGTCAAATATGTAATAAAAATAATAATAATAATTTTATATACGCTGGAAAATTCATACTTTCTAAATTTGTTTCAAATGGGATTGAATGCTTTGTTACTCACTTCATATGACTTCCATATTGTCAAAATTAATAACAAAGCAACGGCACTTAATGAGTTTGGGTTTGGGATTTGGGTAAATTGAGGTGATAGATGGAAGTTTTAGGCAATCGGTATAAAATATAGTTTAACATTAATTTTAGGTGTAGTGACTATAAACAAAGGTCAACATGTGAAATTTTGACAATATGGAAGCAATATAAAATCAGGCTATGATAGAGTAACAAAGTATTCAATCCCAGATGAAGAGTATTGTCTCTTCTTTCAAATCAAGTTTTATCTCAATCAACTCAAAAGTGATTCTATCATTTGCTTGGATAGAATCATGTTTAACTTTGTCCGACACTACTGCTCGTGACCTCGAAACAGATGCTCACCCACGTCCACCACCGCTTTATTCCGATCCAGTTTTCAATGGGGGATCTTCATTCTTCCATTTTGTTTAGGATTCGCAATTCAAATTTCTACTACAACACAAAATCAACACGACTTTTACTCGATTTTATTCTCTATAGTAATGTTAATTTCCTTCACTTTTATATTAATGGAAAAACTCATAATTTCAAAATTTGTCTTAACTGCTAAAGTTGTTGAAACAATTGGTCTCATATTTGGAGTCACAGCTTTCTACATAGCTATTACTACGCATTTCCCTCCGTCGCTCAAAGTTATTGGTTGTGCAATTTTACTGTCGTTTTTCTCGTAATTTTACTATGTAACTGCTAAAGTAATGAAATAGTTTGAAATTCCGATATTGATGTGGTTACGAAGAAAAGAGAGAGATGTAATTTTTCGGTGGTTTCTTGTTTGAAGGATTTATGATGACGATTATGATTGATTGAAGTTAATTTATTATTATGATTATGATTATGGTAAATTAATTCAATTCATCTGTATTACTACTTCATTAGTTTATATTTTTTAATACCAACATGCTCGTTTGGATAAAAACATCATGCTTTTGTTGTCTTTATATTGTACGAATTTATCAATATTAAATTATATTTTATTAAAAAAGAGAAGAAAAAAAAAAAAGTTGGGATCCATTGTAGGACTGTAGGATGTTCATAACGCGCAGCGGAAGACTGAAACAGTCCTAGACAGATCTATTTGTGTTTAAAAATTATTTGTATGTTACAGATCTAATCTTAAAACATACCTGGAGACGAGTTCTTGATTTAAACAACTTCGATTGTACGAAGCCTCTATGCGTATCCACACCGAGACTGATCCTTACTATCAACGCCTTGATCAATGGAATCCACAAATTGAATAAATTGTAGTTAAAATTTTCAGCCAAAATTTTAACAATGATTGAAATAACAAATTTTTTCAATTTCGTTTTCTCTCAATTTCTTTTGTGTTTGTGTGATTTTTTCTTTTCCTCTTTATCACCAAAAAGACTATTGAAAAAATCTGTATCTTTTTCACCAAAAATAAAAATAAAAAATAAATATAAAAATCGTGGATTATTTGTGGGCAACTCACGTCAAAATCAATAATGAAAATATAAAAATGACGAGTCATGAAATTGGTCGTCCTTTTGGTTTTTTAGATTACGATGTTGCTTCTTTTCTTTGAATTATAAAGTCGATAAACGAAAAGAAAAATTATTTACAAATTATTCACTAAAAAACAATTTTGATTTAATTTTAATCTTATATTTATATTTAATTACTTGTTAATGAATTTAATGTAAATAAATAAATAAAATGCATAGATAAATTGGGTCATTCATTTGTGGTAACCACTTTAATATAAACTGTATAATTAATTTGTGGTAACCACTTTAAGTGCACATCGTGAGAATACCTAACATTTGCCCTCACACGTAATTAGACTCCCGGACCATAAAACTCTATTTTTAATCAAAGATTTTAGACAAGTTCATATTTTAAGTCTCAACATATAAAGTGTGAACTCTCGAGGTAATATACATAACAACAGGTTCCAAAACTTATACGTATCATCATAGATAATTTATGTTACTAAAAAAATATGAATACAAATTAATTAATTAGATTAATTTGGTATGGTTTATTTCACCACGAATTTGAGTATTTTCACCACAAAATAAGAGTTGGGACTAAATGCACAACGTATAAGGGCATGTCGATTTTTCCCACGTGAAGGAAGATTTTAAAAAATTAAAAAATAAATATATAAAATTGAAAGTAGATCCTACCAAAATTAATTTTAAGATTCTGAGTTGGACAAGTCAAATTGAGGTACATTATATCCAAATAGAAAAACATTATTTTTCATCGGTTGAAATGGTTTATAAACACATTTAATTCAGAATATTCAACACCAAAATTTTAATTTGGATTTTAAATATTTGACTCGTATAAAATGGGTTAGGTTTGCCTCAGTTTATCTAAATGTCTTAGTTACATCAGATTTCAAGTTTGAATTGTAAAAAATTTATGCCTGTATGTGATGGAAATCATGAGCCTTTAAAAACCCACATGTTGTAGTTCTATGATGAGTAACAAAGCATTCAATCCCAGATGAAGATGAAGAATATTATCCCTTGTTTCAAATCAATTTTTGTTTGTTCAAAAATGATTCTATCCTTTGCTCTTTGCTCGGATAGAATCAAGTTTAACTTAGTCGCACACTGTTCATGATCTCGAAAGAGGTACTCAGTCACGTTTTCAATTTTATTTCAGTCCAACTTCTAATGGGGGATCATAATCATTTCGTTTTGCTTAGCATTCGCAATTCAAATCGTTGCTACAACACAATTTTTACTTGATTTTACTCTTCTTGGTAATCTTAATTTCCTTCACTTTAATATTTAATTGAAAATTCATAATTTCTAAATTTGTTTTAACTGCTAAAGTTGTTGAACAATTAGTCTCGTATTTGGGGTCACCGTTTTCTACATAGCTATTACTACACATTTCCCTCCGTTCCTCAAAATTATTGGTTGGGAAATTTATATTGTCGCCTTTCTCGTAATTTTACTTTGTAACTATGTATGAAACATCGATACAATCTATCTTATTTTTACTTTTACTTTGATTAATAAAAAACATCAATCTTTTTACTTTTACCGATAAATAAAAACATCAATTTTGTTTGATAATTATGCAAACTGTTCATGATATATGTTTATTTATTTATTTATTTAGTTATATATGAAGATAATAAAAAATAATTACCTTACAATAGAAATAATTACACTTTGCAATTCCGTAAGTTAGTAAACTATTATACAAAGATTCTCATGTAATCTAAATTCGTGCATTTATTTATTCTCTACATGATATGTAACTATTTAAACTATAACTAATGAATTAGATAAATAATTGCAGTTGAAATTTGACGAAATTAATCATAATAAAAATTCAAAACTTTAGTAGAAAATACAAATAATTTGCTTTTAATAAATTATAAATATTAGTCAAACTTTGGTAAAATTGCAAATATTTTTGCTTTTCGGAAATTATAAATATTAGTCGTGCAAATTGTAATTATCCCAGCCTATTATTAACAAAAAGGAAACTTCTTCAAAGAGAAAAAGAAACTTGCAAGTAATTGTGTGAGCCTCTACATTTTTAATTTGTGATTATATATAATATTTTGTCAAAATATGTAATAAAAATAATAAGTAAATAAATATGGGGTAAATTTGTAATGTTTCCTACAAATTTTAGGGATCACGATTTTGAGTCGCGGATAAAATTACGTAATTTTTTTTTTCCAATGGGATTTAAGATCCAAATTTCAGAATTTGAATACTAGAACTACTATATGTTCATTTTCGGTAATGAAAATTAAACTCCAATCTATAGTTCAAGTGAATAATTTTATAGTGGATGATTATTATAGGGCGAATAGGAGAGGCGTTTGAAATGATTGTTGGATTATATGGGTGTTCAGAATACGTAGCGGAAAACTAAAACAATTCTAGATGGATCTGTTTGTACTTAAAATTTATTTATTTATTATAGATCTAAATCTAAAACATACTTGAAAACGAGTTCTCAATTTAAAAAATTTCGATTATGCGAAACCTCTATGCGTATCCATACCGAAACTGGCCCTTGCTATCAACGTTTTGATCAATGGAACCCACAAATTGAATAAGGAGTGGCTAAAATTTTCACACAAAATTTTAACAAAGATTGGAATAACAAATTCTTTCAATTTTGTTTATTTCTCAATATAATTTTTCTTGTTACTAATTTGCGTGGCTGTGTAATTTTTCCTTTTTATCTTTTTTATATTCTCATATTACACATTGAAATCTATTTATACTTAGGT
>JAYMTB010001142.1:0-11577 GCA_036897585.1 Francoa sonchifolia
AATGTCATGGAGAATTGTGAGAAAGAGACAGAAGGAATTAGTACTACTTCTGTATGAGATTACAGGAATCATTATCATCATCACCATCATCTCTCAGTTTGTACAAAAATAACTTTTTTCCCACTACCTTTTTAGGTGGGGATAGAGTTTAGTTTTGATAAAATTAGCTAAGGAATTTGTATGAGGAAAAGATTCTACAATTATAAGGGAATCCCTTTATTATCTTTGTCTAGAATGCATTAGAAATGAAATTTTAAATAATTAACAGATTGTTGATTGCATTATTGGTTGGTCAAAGCTTATATTAAAATAATCAAGAGCATATTTGAGTGCAATCCCATCAATCATCTCTAGAGAGAGGGTGTATGTAGCATATTCCTTAATGAAATGGGAATGTGAGGCTTATCTCATTTTGAAAGGGTTTCTCAAAAAGGAAGAAAGAAAGGAAAGAGTAATGGTATATAGGTACTATAGCACCAACCCCCCACCATAAACAAAACAATGAATCCAATTATGCTTTGGTTGAAAAAAAAAGAGAGAGAAAAGTGTGAGACCGAGAAATTCCTTCTGAAACCCAGTGCATCATGCATGAGATGTCAATGGAAGTAACGGCTAATGTGTCTATCTATGATTTGGCCATCTTGTGAGAGATGGAGAGATGATAATTCTTTTTATCCTATGTTGTGCTTGCAATTAGGACATTACCATATTGGTGGAAGGTTGTGTGATATACCCATTGCTTCTATTATATTTGTGGGTCCTTTTTAAAGGGTCCAATTATAGGGTCCCATTCCTACAAAGAGAAAAAGGAATTTAGCCCACTCAAGTTCATCATGTGGGCAACTATGATGCAAATTGTAATTGAGAAGCAAAATAGTTGCCCAATTGTACAAATATTAAAATTGAATTCTTAGTCTTCGAAAATTTTATAATAGAGTCAAATCCATGATCATTCCTTTCTAACCATAACTTCTACCTTTTTCATCATGATATTATCTCATAGTAAAAACACTATTTTACTTTCATTATTGGATGGATGGAATCATTATGAAGTTAGTATTAGTCATATCAAACACCTAGTTTGGCTTGGACTTTGGATTTGGGCCATCTAATTCCAAATCCACTTTATTGGTCTGAGGCCCAATTTGTCAAAACGACAACTCTTTCTGCATTTAATCCAAGATATCCAATCGGCTGAGGCCGCGTTCCTTCATCGATACACACGTATGCTTACGTGCCTTATTTTCACTGGCAATTTCCTACCGACGAAACAGAAAATGATGGGAGAGAAAAAGGAAACGGTAGGACGCCATTGAAATCTTCATCGATCCATCGATCGGAGCTTCCTTCGACATTTCCGTGCGATCATCGATCTCCTTTTCCTTCTTGTTATAGATCTCAGATCGAATCGAAACAATCTGTGATTTCGTTGGCTTTGTAGATCAACAGATTCAAATCGAGATAAAAACTTCATAAATAAGAGGTAAATTCTTAATCCTTCTCGATTGTTGATGTTTTTCTTTTCCGATTGATCGATTATTCGGTTGTTAGGTTGATGTATGAGCAATACGGAGGGTGAAGGGAGGAAACGGGAGAGAAGAGAGTAGGGAGGAGAGTGAGAGAGAGAGAGAGAGAGAGAGAGAGAGAGAGAGAGAGCAGAGCGGAGGCTGTGCTAAAACATGTCTGCCATAGTGTGTGGGAAGAGATCTTTGTTCGAAGAACTGCCGACGTCGCCTCCTGTTTCTAAGAGAATTCGCTGCTCTTCGTCATCTCCCGTTAGGTTTTCGCCTCCAAGGTCCGCCTCAGGCGCTACTGCTCATTCTCCCTTTCCTTCTTCGTCTAATTTTATTTCTTCGCATCTTGTTGAACACCTTCAGGCCATTTTCCCCGACATGGACAAGCAGGTTCGATTTGATTTCTCTCTGTTATTTCCTTGCATCCTTTACTTTGTGGTTTATTTTAGAGATGGAGTTTGTGGGATCTTTTGAAGAATTGGCGATTGTTTCTTTTATGAAATTAGCAGGATTCATTATTTTGTATATCAAGAATCAATTTAAACAATTAACATCATACATGTTTTGTTTAGTTTCAGGTTGGCACACAAAGTATCAATCTGTACAATTAGCATCACAAGTTTTCTGGAAAGTTTACACAATTGAAATTTAGTATATACTTGATTGAAATTTAACATAAAACTTGTGATATTAATTTGGTTAAAGTAATACTTGGTGTCTCAAATTGGAAATTATATCCAAGAGTTTGTGATATGAAATTGTGGATTTTATACTTTATATACACAATTGAAACTTATGGCAAATTTTGATAGAGTTAAAAAACGTAGTTTAGCCAACATTTAACTTCTTTTGGGCGATCGTTACAATTAAATTACTAAAACATTGTAGTAATTTTGATTCCATTTATTTATTGTCTTCCTCTGAATCTAATTAACAGTTTTAATAATTGACTTGAAATTGATAGCTTCTTGAGAGAGCTCTTGAAGAATGTGGCAATGACTTGGATTTGGCTATCAGAAGTTTAAATGACCTTCGATTAGGATCTGTGGATAGAACCTTGGCTTCTGCTGCAGACCAAATTGATGTGGCCCTGGAAACTAATGCCCAACTTAAACCACAAGGTACTAAGAGAAATATTTGTATTCAGTCATTTACTTGAATTCAGGCTTGATGTTACTGGATAGTCCTACTGCAACTGATTTAAAAGGAATGGTAAATTTGACAGGAAAGCAATATTTTGTGACAGGTAAAGTGACCGCTAATGGGAACATTCCATTTCCTGAGGATCCATCTGCCCAAAATCCCCCGATGGATGGTGCAGACTGGGTGGAACTCTTTGTTAGAGAAATGATGAGTGCCTCGAACATAGATGATGCAAGAGCTCGTGCTTCTAGAGCCCTTGAGGTATTGGAAAAGTCCATTCAAGCACGTGCTGGTGCAGAGGCAGCACAAAGCTTTCACCAGGTTTATCTCATAATCTCATTATCACTGTTGTTTGTTTTCTTGTTACCATGAAGCTGGATATACCAACATTGCTAATTTTTGGTCGGTTTGAGGACTGTTTGTGGTGGATTTATATGTACTTCTGTGGATCTTTTGTAGGAAAATATGATGCTAAAGGAACAAGTGGAAGCGCTGATTCAGGAAAATTCAATTCTCAAGCGAGCTGTTTCTATTCAGCATGAGCGCCAAAAAGAGTATGAAGATAGAAACCAGGAGTTGCAGCATTTGAAGCAACTTGTCTCCCAGTACCAGGACCAGTTAAGAACGCTGGAGGTTAGACTCATTAACCAACATTTTGAATAACGAGATAGACTGAAATTAACGTATATATGTATGATGATAACTGATGCTTGCATCTCATGACTTCCTAACAGGTAAACAACTATGCACTGACAATGCACCTGAAGCAGGCTCAGCAAAACAGCTCTCTCCCGGGGCGATTCCACCCTGATGTTTTCTAAACAATCTTAGTGTGACCATGGATCGGATAGGTCTGTTGGGTTATTTGTGACTCATTCATACAGAAGTTTTCTCTAGTAAGACATTTCGCAATTTATATCCTTGATTCGAAAGTGGATTTGGTATTAACATTTATAGCACTTTTATTTAGTAAGAAATGTTAATAATTTCTTTGTATTTCTTCATTACTGAAAACTGATGGTGCTTGGTTGCCCTTTGGCAATTCATCGTGTTTTTATTTTCCGTGTACTTTTATTTCACTTTAGTCTAAACTCGCCAAGGCAGTTAAAAATCGCTCCTTAACAGTAATTCAAATTAGAGAGTTAAAATGCTAATTAACGGAAAAAGGTGTGAAACCAATTAGATCTGACTTTATCATCAGAGGTAGATTACAAGTATTTTGCACCACAGCTTTATTGAACCTCATCGATAAACAATTGTGCGATGCAACAATTTAATCTGAAGAAGAATACCAAGAGAGTGAGTCAGTTCTTCTTCGTGATACAAAAACCCTAATTTCATTAAGAAAAATTGGATTTGAGAAATGGTTGGTATTTAATATTTATAGAGAAATTTGATGTAATTTTGGTATTAATTTTAAAACAAGATATTGTGACTTATGTTACGAAATCCATCCCTATTATTATCTCATACCATTTATTGCAAAGGGTAATCAATGCAATTTTGAATACATGAATTTAATTTTGTAATCTTATGTGTCACATAAAAGATTATTTTGAATTATATCATATATTTTATTCACACGGCATATATATAATTCAATTGACAGGTCTTTGAATTTCGAGTGCAAATCTCAATCTATTAAATTTTTATTTTGATAAACTTCAATATAAATCTAACGGATATAAAATCTAATCGACTCTCATTGACAATTAATTTTATTTTTAACGGTAAATTAAATGGAAAAAGGCGGGAACAAGTACATGCTCTTTTTAACGGTATTACAAATGAAATTTTTTCAATTTAACATATCTTCATGTAATTTTTTTTTCATTTCTTTGAGAAAAATATTCTCTAAATTTAAGTATTAACAAAAAAAAAAAGGAATTATTAATAGCATAAATTTTAATAAATATAACTTTATTCATTCTATGTATCTTTGTGCTTAATTTATTGTAACAATTACATCCAATTCATTGGTATACACACTGTTTAAATACAAATCCCATCACGAAGATTTCACACAATACTAGATGCATCAATCGAGTCATACTTTAACTGCAACACAAAGTATATATATGTATTGATACCCATAACCCTAACTCCGATCTTGAAACAAAACCCTAACCTTTTTTGATCCTAATTGTATCTTTCCACACCTTTCTTGAACCGCAATGACAAATGTGTAGATGCGGTTCAAGAAAGCCGTGGAAGAATACAAAGAGAATCAGTTCTTCTTCTTCATACAAAAACCCTAAAAATATAGACATATAGACATATGATGAAACCTAATTTCACCAAGAAAAATAAGATACAATGAATGTGAATGAGAAAGGGTTGATATTTATAGGGAAATTTAATGTAATTTTGGTATTAATTTAAAAAAATATATTGTGACTTATATTAGGAAATCTATCCCTATTATTATCTTATACCATTTATTGCAAAGAGTAATTAATGCAATTTTGAGTATATTCATTGAATTTTGTAAGTTTATTTAGCAAAAATTGTCACAAGAAAAAATTACCTTATAGTTAAATTATATCATATTTTAGTTCATACGAATGAAATTATATATTATTCAGATGTAGTTTAACGATGATATATTTAAATTTTGAGGGCAAATGTAAAATTCATCACGTATTCATTTTGATTATTTTAAATTAAGATATGATGGTATAAATAAGTTGAATGTGTTTATAGACAGTTGAACGCTTTTTTTAACGATAATACAAATGAGAAAAGGCGCGAGTAGTTAAAATGCTTTAACGGTAATACAAATGAAAAAAGCGTGAAACACTATAGGGATAATTAAACCGTTATAAAAATGATAACAAAATAAGATAAATTTAACACTATATTCTATCACAAATTTTGCTCTTTTTGACTGTGTCATAGGAGGTTTGCCCTCTACACAAGGATCCTAAATTTCGATTTTATCATCTACTTGTTTTTAATTTTTAATTTTTTTTATAAAGATTCGCTTTAATTCATGATCCGTACAATACCAAATCTTGGCCACTAGTTCACATGAAATTTGCAATACATTCTTAATTGTTTGATATTAAATTTTTTATACTATCAAATAATCAAATGAAAGAAATCAAAACTTTCTTTCAATCAAGCAAAAGTATGAGAAAAATCTATTATGAACCAATCACAAAAACTTCAATTTTATTAAGAAAATTGATTGAAACATTATGAACAAAAGCATAGAAATATTCAAAAATCTTTACAAAATTCAAATACCCAATTGAAAAATAAGAGATCAATATCATAGTCAAAACCCTAAATCAGATCTTGAAGAAACCCTAATTTTTTACCAACCACTCAAAAACTTCAATATTTATTAACAAAAAAACATCAAAATCAAGAAAAATATTAAGATATTCAAATACCCAATTGGAAAAAATAGATCAATCCCACATCCAAAACCCTAAACCAGATCTTGAAAAAAAAAAAAAATCTTAGTTCTTTGAGCCTATTTGTATCTTCCCAGAGCTTTATTGAACCGCAACAACTTCATCATCGTGCCATGCATCGATGCAGTTCAAGAAAGCTGTGGAAGAATACAAAGAGATTCATCTTTTCTTCTTCATTCAAAGCCCTAAAAGATTGAAAGTTTCATATGATGAAACCCTAATTTCACCAAGAGAAATAAGAATGAGAAAGGGGTATTTATAGGGAGATTTGATGAATTTTTGGTATTAATTTCAATAGAAATATCGTGCCCATTAAAAAGATCCATCTTTTTTTTTATCTCATATCATTAATTACAATGCATGAATTTAATTTTGATAAGATTTACTTTAATTGTCACCTTTCGTATACATGTGTCACACATTTGTAATTATAATCACACCATAAGCTTGTATAGTAAGTTGATTAACTCGCGCACATCATGCTAAGTTAAGGTTTCATTCAATCAACCGATGAAACTGATTAGAATTAAAATTAAAAATGAAAATTTGACAGAATATAATTGTAGAAAATATTGAATCAATTATTGGAAAACTTGGGCAATAGTATAGGTTTGGATTTAGGTTCGGAGTCAGGCTCGTAGTGGGCTTAGACTTAGATTTACCTTTGGGCTGATATTTCTGTTTATTGGACTTAAAACGTTTGGGCTAATGGAATAGTGCTTAGTGGACTAAATATTTGGGCTTATTGAACTAAAGCTGGACTTTTCTTCTTTATATGGGTTTGATAATGTGGCCCATAATCCAGTTTTTATTGGACCCACTTGCACCTGATCCAAACACTCGTTTGGGCTAAACCCAAACCCGTTTATAAACCGAATATGAGCCCCACATTACATCCGGACACGTAATGGGGCTATGGCCCATTTTAAATATAAAATTACAAATTGGACCCTGAGAAAGTCCAATTAACCCAAATTAAACCCTCCCAAATCTTCACTATCAATTTCCCCCTTTTATTTCCCCCCTTTCCCAATTTTGGGTCCATTACTTTTCTCGGGTCCGATTCCAAGCCCAATTCCCTCCCCACCCCCAATTTCTCCCTCCCCCGTTCTCCGGCGCCGGCTAGATCTCTTGCTGTAAAGACCTTTCTCGAGCTTCCTCACGTGTGTCAGATCTCGTAATCCTCAGATTTTTCTTTCGATATCACCGGTAAAGAAACCCTAACCCTAATTGATTGATTTTTGTTTCAATTGGTTGTTTGGGTTGGAAAGTTGTTCCATTTTTTGAATTTTAATGGTTGTGTTTTGGTTTTCTGGTTTTGATTTTGATGGTGGAGGTGGAGGTGGAGGTGGGTTCAGGTTATTTTTTTATCTGGGCTTGTGTTTTGGGGAAAAATTTGGAGCCCAAGCTCTGATGGAAAACCCTAGATCTAGTTTTTGAAATTTTTTAACTTTTTTTCTTTTTTTAGCCCATTATGGAAATTTGATACCCATTTTGAGTCGGACCCCATGGTGGTCCATGAGTTGGTACTGTGGTTAGAAATTGGTGGTCATGATGATGGACCTTATCCGACTGACCATTTTCAATTTGAGGTATGTAAACTCGTAGGGTTGACTCGTTCTTCTTTGGATCGGGCCCATCTGTGTTCCGGCCCAGTGGTCTCTTGTCTAAAGTTGTCACCTTCAGTTGTTCAAATTTTGAAGGTGGTCTTGTTTCTGCTTCATGTGTCTGGTCACACTAAGTCCTAGACCCAGAACCCATACCCATACCCAGTAATTGGGCTTGTGGGTTTGTTGTATTTCATGTTTTTGAGTTTAAAGGATGAACCTTTCTGAAAGATGAACCAAATTATGATGTTTGGTTGTAGTGCTTGTGATGAAAATTCTGACATTGTTGTGTTGGTTTCTCAATATCCATGTTATCTTTGGTATAGATTTTTGTAAGATTAACTGGTTGTTAGTGTTGGAATATTGTTGTCTTAAGACAGAAGTGTTGGGTAAGGGAGGGAATGTTGATGGAGTCTTAGTTCGTTGGGAAAGTGTGTCTGAAGTGTTAGTATGCGCTAAGATTTTGCTTTAGCCAAGCAAATTTACTGACAAAATTGTTCTGTTGTGGCTATCATCTCCTAATCCTTGGTGCTAGCTTTTCCCTGCTCATGGCCTCCGCTGCATTAGCTCATGAAAAGGATTATAACATGTGGGTTTCGGTTTCAGAGAATTTACAACATGCTCAACATAGTAGCTTATGTCAAATGTTATTAGGATTATCAAGGAAAACCAATATGCAATGTATTTGATCTCTTAAAGATTATAAGCCTACTGCTGTTTGCACTTTTCAGGCTGGTTGAGTTTAGGCACTATAGATAAGACTGAGAAAGAGATTAGTGGAAACATCATATATTTTCTGACCTTTTCATCTGGGTTCATTGATCTGCTTTTACGGTTTTACTTTGTCTTTCACTACTATCACATATTTTCCTTATGCCCTTTCAAGTCAGTCTGAGCTATCTGTTTGTGAATTGACATTTTCATTTGGTTTATTGGTGTATTTTTTCTTGCTATTCAGGTGTAGCCTGTGCTGTTGAATTTTTTAATCTACTGCATCATCAGTATTTAAATTTGTCATTTTAATCATTCGGGTTCACTTGTTTATTTTAATGTATTTGTTTTCTAAGATATTAATTATAAACTTTTGCTTTTCTAATTACTAATCCATATGTTAATATCACTTTCAAATTCAGGAAATACTATCTTGAGACTACATGGAAGCCCCTGACATGGCAACCGCGGAGATGGAAACCCGTGATATGGCAACCACCGAGATGGAAACCCATGATATGGTGACCCATGAGATGGAAACCCCTGGTTTGGCGACCCATGAGATGGAAACCCCTGGTTTGGCAACCCCTGTGATGGAACACCATGGTTTGGCAACCTCTGAGATGGAACACCATAGTTTGGCAACCTCTGAGATGGAACACCATGGTTTGGCAATCCCTGAGATGGAAAACCATGGTTTGGCAACCCCTGAGATGGAAACCCAAGACATGGATAGCCAAGATTTGGAAACACATGATATGGGAACCCCTGATATGGCGACACATATGGAAAACAGTGAGCTGGCCCTTGTGGAATCACAACCTAACAAGAGAAGGAAAAAGAAGTCTATTGTCTGGGAACATTTCACCGTAGAAACTGTAAGTCCAGGGTGTAGAAGGGCTTGCTGTAAGCAATGCAACCAGAGTTTCGCATATAGCACAGGTTCTAAAGTTGCAGGTACCAGCCACCTCAAACGCCACATTGCCAAGGGGACATGTGCTGCACTTCTCCGTAGCATGGAGAAGAATCAGTTAACCCCAAGTACCCCTCATTCAAGATCAGGTCATCTGGCAAAACGGAGATATAGAAGTCCCAGTTCACCTTATGGTTTATTTGATCAAGATCGTTGCCGACATGAGATTGCTAAGATGATTATCATGCATGATTACCCACTTCACATGGTTGAACATCCCGGATTCATATCCTTTGTCCAGAATCTTCAGCCGCGATTTGACATGGTGAGCTTCAATGCTGTCCAAGGTGACTGTGTTGCGACTTACTTAAGTGAAAAACAAACACTTGTTAAGTATATTGAGGCAATGCCTGGACGTGTTTGCCTCACCTTGGACTTGTGCACTTCAAGTCAAACTACAGGTTATGTATATATAACTGGAAATTTCATTGATTGTGATTGGAAGTTGCATAGGTGGCTTCTCAATGTTGTTATGGAGCCATATCCTGATTCAGATGCTGCCCTTGGTCACGCTGTCGCTGTTTGCCTTTCTGATTGGAGTTTAGAGGGAAAACTATTTTCTCTCACTTTCAATGAGTCATTGAGTGAAGCTGCACTTGAAAACCTTCGGGCCCAACTTTGCATCAAGAACCCTCTTATTCTCAATGGTCAGCTAATGATTGGAAACTGCATTGCCCGTACTTTAAGTAGCACTGCAAAATATGTTTTAGGGGCAGGGTCAGCAATTGTCAAGAAAATCCGGGATAGTGTGAAGTATGTGAAGACATCAGATTCCCATGAAGAGAAATTTCTTGAGCTCAAGCAACAATTGCAAGTTCCCAGTGAAAAGAGCCTGTGTCTTGATGATGAAACTCAATGGAACACAACATATCAAATGCTGGTAGCTGCTTCTGAGTTGAAGGAAGTGTTTTCTTGCCTGGATACTTTCGATCATGATTACAAAGAAGCTCCATCCATGGAAGACTGGAAGCAGATTGAAACTCTTTGCACATACTTGAAACTTCTATATGAGGCAGCTAGCATGCTTAACACCACAGCTATCACGACTGCAATTACATGCTTTCATGAAGTGTGGAAGATTCATACAGAGCTGGCTCGTGCAGTTACTGGTGAAGATCCCCTGATCAGCAATCTTACTAAACCAATGTTTGAGAAAATTGATAAATACTGGAAGGATTGTAGCCTGGTATTGGCAATGGCAGTAGTCATGGATCCTCGATTCAAGATGAAGCTTGTTGAGTTCAGCTTTTCTAAAATCTATGGTGAAGATGCTCCTAATTATGTCAATATTGTTGATGATGGAATTCACGAGCTCTTTCATGAATATGTGGCACTTCCTCTGCCTCTAACACCAACATATGCAGATGAAGGAAACTGTAAAGGAGATGAATCCCAGATGGGAACTCTTCTCTCCGATAATGGACTGACAGATTTTGATGTCTATATTATGGAGACTACTAGCCAACAGATGAAGTCAGAGCTGGATCAGTATTTGGAAGAATCTCTATTGCCTCGTGTGCAGGAGTTTGACGTATTAGGCTGGTGGAAAGTAAATAGGATGAAATACCCAACTCTTTCAAAGATGGCTCGTGATATTCTGATGATTCCGGTCTCTACAGTTGGACCTGACTCCATCTACGACACAACCAGCAAAGAGATGGATAGATACCGGAGTTCCTTGCGACCAGAGACAGCAGAAGCCCTTATATGTGCTAAGGATTGGCTTCAGCATGCAGCAACATCTGCACCTTCAACCGCTATTGTGAAAATGGAATATTAGGATTAGGTTCTCTTTCAATTGTAGTGTGACATGTGTATGAGGTAGGCTGTGAAACATTCAGTTGTAGTTCATATAATTCACCTGATGGTTCATTTGTATCGTGTAACAGTGTGTCGGATGCCGGACACAGATTAGGTACTAGATTAGCTTTGTTGTTTGACTATTACAAATGCAAAATTGTGTGCTTATCTCATCTTGTCTGTAGCACATACTCAGAAGCACGTTGAAAAACTGTACTAATAAAAGATTGAACAATTCAGATCATTCAGAAATCATCATTCAAAATAGATTATTCAGAGTTTTCATACATTCAGAAATCTCTGTTTACAATCATAAATCAGAAAACTTTTTATCACTATCTGTAGCTTATGTACAAGTGCTTCGAGTTTTTGTTGTTGTCGAAGGCTATTGGACATGACAGCCATGG
>JAYMTB010001143.1:0-11573 GCA_036897585.1 Francoa sonchifolia
CTAGCTCATGCATTTAAAATGCATTGAATTTTGTAATTCACACTTGAATTCATAATTTGAAAATACAAATTTGGTATAATTTAATAAATTATATATTCAAATCCCAAATTAAACATTATTTTTTTTAAAATGTGCTCTCTCTCAAAAATACAACCTCAAAACAAAAATCCTCAGTAAAAAAAAAATGAAACAATAATTGCAATCAAATGCCAAACCTACAATTTTCACACACAAAAATTGACCAAAAATGACATGGATATTGGTATAAAATGAGCACCAATCACATCCTCGAAAACCTTATCCCAATCAAAATCAAATCTTCCAATCATCATCCAAATTCCCTCATTCCACTATCCAAAACCCTCAATTTCTCCCCCACAAACAAAACTCCATCTCATCAACATTTTCATTAACAAAAATGGCATCAACTTCATGTTTCTTACATCACCATGCCCTAACTACACCACCCACAACAAGATCTTTAGTACAACAACGCAATGTTGTAAACCCTAAGTTTACTCTATTAGTTTGCAGGGCGCAGAAACAGGCGGTTGTGGTTGAAGATGATGGTGGAAGTAATGGTGTTGTTTCTCGCCGATTGGCTCTTACTTTGCTTGCTGGTGCTGCTGCTGTCAGTTCTAAGGTTTCTCCTGCTGATGCTGCTTATGGTGAAGCTGGTAATTGTTTCTTGTTTCTTGTTTTTTGTTCCGTTGACATTATGATATAGCTTGTGATTCGATGAGTGTTAAACTGTTGATTGATGTGTTTTTGGTGTATCGTAATTTGGATTGTTCTCAAAACTACTGCTGTCTTTCGAAAATAACGGCCAAGTGGTCACGAATTCATTGAATTATCAATGTACTGAATTCGTGAGTCTGAATTTGCGATTTTAATTCACAAATTCAGTGCAAAATCAATACATTGAATATGTGACTTCAAGTTGCGAATTCTAAAAGTGTTGTAGTTAAAAATGTATGTTAGGAAAGAAGGCAAATTCGGTGATAAAAGTAAAAATTTGGAGTAGTTTTGAGAAAAATCCATCTTAATCTGATTTGGTTTATACCTATTTTTCCATCTTTTGCATAGATTTACGTAGCATTTGGTTTAGATCTTTAGTTATATTATAAGGGTTATGCTTGATTTTGGAAAAGTAGAGGAAAGATGAATAAATAGTGTAAAATTACTTCAAAACTTAGTTCATGTAATTGATTTTAGCTCAAATTAATGAGAGGATGGTGAAATTTTGCAATCGAATAAATTGGGGGATAGATTAAGAATGAATGCAAAGTTGAGGAAACCAAATTTTCATTAACCCTTGTTATGTTTTTCCAATAAAATTGACTTGAAGTTCATGCAATTTGACTGGAAAATTTTATCTTAGACATGGTGTAGCAGTTAATCATTGTGATCAACATATAAAAAAATGACATCTCATCAATGTCAGACCACTTTATTGAAAAAGAAAAGTCCAATGTGTAAGACATGTCATAAGAATTTTCTTTTTCTTCGATAAAGTGGTCTAACATTGATGAGATGTGATTTTTTTATTCGTTGGTGCATGATTTATGTGGTACATTATGTGCAATAAAATTATAAGGTAAATTGGGAAAAACAGTGATATTAAGACCATGTGGTAAAATGCAGCAAATGTTTTCGGAAAGCCAAAGACAAACACAGACTTCTTGCCATATGTTGGTGATGGCTTCAAGCTTTCCATACCATCGAAATGGAATCCAAGCAAAGAGGTCGAATACCCTGGTCAGGTTGTCAGATTTGAAGACAACTTTGATGTCACCAGCAATGTCGCTGTCATGGTCACCCCAACAGATAGAAAGTCCATAACCGACTACGGCTCACCTGAGGAATTCCTCTCCAAAGTATACTTTTCTTCTATCTTTTTGTTATGTCTTAGTAATTCCACATTTTGTCACGTTGAATTGACTTATATCAGTAGGGGTAATTGTTACTACCACTTAGATTTGATCCATAACTTGTTTTGGCTGTATGCTCGGGATAATTCACAGGCCACTTGAACCCATATGGTACACACTTCATGGTGTAATACAAGCATAGAATTTGCTTAAAATGTTCGTCATGATAACATTAGTTAACAAGTGTGTTTTTCGTGTTGCTACTTTCAGGTCGACTATTTGCTTGGGAAACAAGCCTACTTTGGTAAAACTGATTCAGAGGTAATTTTCTAACATAATGTTTGTTGCTGTCATTCTACTCTCTCATTTTGATTTACCATTTAAAATATGAGAGAAAAAAATGATAAGCTTCCCACGCACTATTCAGGGTGTTTATAGACTAACGCTCTGAGACATTCCATAACATAATGGTACTTCGTATTCACTCATCTAATACCAAAAAAACTAGTTTTTCGTTTAACTATGGTAATTCTTGATAGACGGTCATACTTTAGGCAGCATTCACACACAAACTTCTGACAATGACACTTAGGCCCCGTTTAGGGTTAATTCCAAAAGAATTATTCCCAGATATTAAGTTGATTTATGGGGGAGCTCCACTAACAAGTTTCCTCATGGAAATTCGGGAATCACTCCCAAACGAGGCCATATGGTTGCTAGAGTGTTATTTAATCTATCGTCTTTATCTGCTCAATTTCAAAACTATTCAAACCTAACAGGAACTGCTTATATAGATAAGAGCAAAAACATATGTAACATGAACAGAAGGGAACTAATATGAAGTATTGAAATTTTCATATAGATAAGAGCAAAAACATACTGAACATGAACAGAAGGGAACTAATATGAAGTATTGAAATTTTCAGGGTGGTTTTGATTCGGGAGCTGTGGCAACAGCAAACATATTGGAAACCTCAACTCCAGTAGTTGGCGGAAAACAGTATTACTACATATCTGTATTGACAAGAACTGCAGACGGAGATGAAGGTGGCAAACACCAATTAGTTACTGCAACAGTAAGTGACGGTAAGCTCTACATTTGCAAGGCACAAGCCGGAGACAAAAGATGGTTTAAGGGAGCAAAGAAGTTCGTGGAGAGCGCTGTAACTTCATTCAGTGTTGCTTAATTCATCAGTCAGTATGAGTTTGTATGTAAAAATCGTAATTAACTTTATAAGAACATATTGACGTTGTTTTGAAGTTGAGAATATTGATTGAATGAAGCTTTGTGGATATATTTCAATACATTTTGGCTACGTTTCACCACCAGGATAGGAGACTATGAGACTCCGGCAGATCATTCTTGCAATTCAGTCCACCTACATAAAGGGACCAATCGAGCAAGCAGGTGGCCGAAAGGCTATAGCATGAGGTTGAGAGAATGGGAGCCAGAAGAGACCTCTGGTCTCTGTCCTCATTCATAACCCAAATTCAGTGAGCACAGCCACACGAGTTAATCAAATTCTCGAGTTAACCATCGTAAAAATAAAAAACAGCGAAAATTAATCAATCGAATTTGATCAAATGAAATATTCAGATTTATTATCTGAAAAGTTGCTTTCACAATTCACAAGCTTTGTTCGATGAAAGAGTATTTGCCCGAAACTGAATTAAAAGTATATACATAAAAAGCAATGGTCAGCTATAACAAGTATGAAGATAAACTGAGGCACTTTTTAACTTCCTCCATTGCAGTAATGAATTCCATTCCCATGGCTGCTCTTTTGCTTCATATTTAGATCATTCAATCCCCATATTCGAATAGTGCGATCATCGCTAGCTGACGCTAACATGTGGGGGTTTGCCGGATTCCAGCTCACACAGTTAACTGCTCCTGAATGACCTGGTAATGTCTCCACAAGGTCTCCTGAGCCTCTTAGCCATATATAAACCTGCAAATCCATGATTCAAAACGTCAAAGAAAAAACAACAACACGACCACATGCTCTAAAAGCTTAATCTTGTAGAGTTAGATGTCGTCTATGTATATTAACGTTCTCCCTCATGCGAAAGCCAGAATATTTTGTTGGCTTGAAACATGGACCAACTTAGACTAACTTTGAGACAGGCAAAAGTGTAGCAAACAAGGGGTAAATGACAGCAACGGAGGTTCCAACATCAAACCTCATGCTCAAAAACCATGTGAAGCGACCACTTGCTCTACAAGTTTCTGCTAGTACAGTGAGACAAACTATGCATATTAACAGTCACAAGATGTATAACAAGTTTGACACCACCAAAATAAAGGGTATGGTAACTGGAATCTAACCTGGGAGTCTTCACTACCGCTAGCAATAAAAGCTTGCCCGAGTCCACCGAAACAAGACCTAATAACAAATCGGGAACGTTTGTGACCTTTGTACTTGGCAACAAGTTTTACGCTGCCTTCTATATTCCAGAGATGGATTTCTTGGTTTAGAAGATTGACAAGTAAGAATCTATTATCACTTGATAATGAAAAGGAAGTTATTGTTTGATCCTCTTCAACCAATCTTTCAAATTTTGTTTCCCTATCGAGTAATAATATTGCAGTGTCTTTACAGATACTTATAATCTGCTTCCCGTCGTTTGTAATTTCCAAATCAGAAATCTTAAGAGTTCGTTGTCCTTTCAAGCACTCCACTTCTTTCCCGTCCAATTCCCACATGCAGATGCTCTTATCAACTACTCCGGAGAAAATCCATCTCCCATCTGGAAACCAACCACATGAAACCAGGCCCAGACCAGGTTTTTCGTAAACATGGAGGCATTCGCCGGAAGAGACATCCCAGCGCCTGACAACCTCGTCCACTCCACAAGTGAGAATCTGATTGTCATCGGGACTCCAAGATACTGAGGAGATAGGTTTCTGGTGGCCACATAGTTTATGCTTCAAGGAAACTTTTCCGTTCATGTCAACCTGCCGAAAGAAAAACAGAAATAGAGCAACTAAACCCTAGCAATAAAGCAACAGAGTTGACGGCACATTGATTCCAAAACTGAAGTTAACAGTTTTGTCCGACAAGATAAACAACAATAAGAAGAGCTGTGATTTAAGGCTATGTTTGTTTCGAAGCAATGGGGCCAACGGGAAAGAGATTGACTTACCCCCATATTCATTCCATTCCTTTCCTTTTCAACCTCATTGATTTGTTTTGTTCACAAAAGGGGATGAGATTAACTTGCAAACACAAGGGAATGAGTTCACTTATGTTTAAGACACCGACATTCCTTGAAAGAATCGAATTGTCATTGCCCTTGACATAACCAAACAAATATTTACCAGTGCTACATAATGACAACCATAGGCTAAAAGTACTATGCGACTTAAAATAGATACTAAATCTTTACAGGGTGCTACATAACGACAAACAAATTCCAAGCAGGCGTAGAGTACATGTTCTTGTGATGTCTTTCACCCAAATCAAACATACAATCTTAATTCTTAATATCTGGTCTTCTTTTTCTTCTAATTTATGGATTCTTGATGCTTCACAATCAGAAATTGGGTTTATGTTCTTACACAGATACAACTAAGTACTCATATTGTAAATAGATATAAGACTGATATGTTGGCACCTTCACAATTTGGAATTCCAAATCAAAACCCTGATTCAATTCCGTCATGCTTTGATACTGTTTGTTTCAAAAAACTTCTAATTCACAAAATTTGCATTACTTCATGTTCACCCATAATGTTCATACCATCTGTACCCATAGTTTTTTCGCATTCATGGTGGTCCAGGAGTAGCTCACTTTCTAATATCCCCTTTAAATAAGGGTCAACAAACTGCATGAGACTCCCACATTATGAGATGCATGTAGTCTTACCTTCGAATGCAGAAATTGAACCCGTGACCACCACCAGGTCACAATATAAAGCAACTTACTATTGTGTCAAGCCTCACCCTCACTATCATCATTAAACCACTACATAAAACTAAAATAACCATAACAGTGTTGCAAAACTTGCATACATAAAACTAAAATAACCATAACAATGTTGCAAAACTTGCATACATAAAACTAAAATAACCATAACAGTGTTGCAAAACTTGCAGCAAACTTCCTACTACTTACTAGTCCCATTGAAAAATTACTACACAATACATGTCTAGGATTAAGGACGAATATTAAAAGGAAGTGAAAATTATGTATAAGGTGATCCAATGGTCAAATCTGAATAAACTTTAAACCAGTCAACCAGAAATTACACCAAAAAGGAAAAAAATTATTTAAACAATCGCGTGAATTCCCAAGTCCAACAGATGACATGCCAAGAATCATTCAGCAAGTCTTGAGATGAAAAGGGCATTCTAAAGAATTCCCTTTCAAAGTGTTTATTTAACTGTAAGACTGTGAATGGACTTTATTTGGTAAAAAACTTAAGATGCAGATAGGTATATGAATGATCTCATACATAGTTTAAAAACATCATTCCCATCAAAGTATGCAGAGGTTTTTAAGACCAAAAGTACCCCGAGGTTTTAACATGGATTTAATTTGATTCTAAGAAGCAAAAAAGGAACTGATTGGTCAAATCCACAACCCCATTTGAAAGGGTTGAACTGCCAAATTCATTCATCCCTATTCAATGAAAGTTTTTGACTTTTAAAGAGAGAATAAAGTGGGAAAGTGAGAATAGAAAATCAGCAATAATGCTAAAACTATCAAAACCAGAAGAGATATAATCTAGAACATATTACATGAAAATCTTCGATACACTTAGTTTAAGCAGGAACCGAGAAGGCAACTCCATGTGCTAGCGAATCAGACTGCAAAATATATTTATCACAATAGACAATCACGCTCTTAGCTTGTGTTTGTTCACTGAAACTTGGAACTAACATAACAAGATATGAGAATTTAATTTTCAACCATCGGGCAAATTCTGCAGAAACTAAGAAATAGCTTAACAACGACTTATTATCATTAATAAAGGAGAGAACCAACTGCAAACAAATATGCTTATCAATACAGGAACAGGACAAAAGGATAATGGGAGAAGCGACCATAAGTACAGAGTTTAAGTTATACATACATATAAGCAGGGTTAATGTCGTTACCTCCCATATGATTGCTGATAGATCATTAGAAGATGATGCTAAATATTTCCCATTATGCGAGAATTGCAAAAACCAGACTTCATCGCTATGTCCTTGTAAGATCTGTCATATAGAAGTAAAAACTTCACAGAAAGCTCCCAGAAATAGAAACAAAATTCACCAAATTTAGGCCAACTTATACATGGCAGAAGATTGCACACAAAAGCCTCTCCCAATGCATGGGACAAACAATGTAAGAAGTGGGAAGCTTTGTCCCACGATGGTAGGAAAGATGGTATTTTATACAATGGATCCAACCCTCATATTACTCACTCATTGTGCTTCACAAGTGCAACACGCCCTTTAATGATTTTTATCATTTGGGCCCTTTAAATTCAGTGGTTAAACCCAAAGCTATGCAAAGTCAAGTCCACTGTAATCTCACTATCAATTATGTCTTTCTTCACCAGTTTCAGGTATGTTAGTCTAGCGTACCCTACCGCTTTTTATTTCATCCGCTTTTTTTTTGGTCCCCAGTTCTTGTTATGATCTTCATAGGGGCGCGAAAATTATTGCGAAATTTCACAAAACTCATAATTTGAACGAAAAGCTCGAAACTTTGTTGAAGTCGAAATCAGTGGGAGATTTCATCTCCCCACTTTGATTTCTTGAAATTTCGCAAAATCTCATGAAATTTAGTTCCTTGGTATTAAGTCATCATTTCTAACAAAGATATCCAAAGAGGCCTATATCAAGGACGACCAAATCGTGTAGAATGATTATCGTCTTCCTTTTCAAAAATGATGTCATTTTGACTTTTATACCAATACATTTCCTTTCCTATGCATACAAATTATCACTCTCATTTCTGCCACTAATTTTGTTTATAGTCATGTTGTGTGTTAGTAGCTCAGCATTCTCAAAATAAAATTATAGTTGGTTATTAATGTGATCAGATTATGTCAGTTGTAATGCAACACTCGTAAAGCACTTTTCCATTTCCCTAGCATCCAAGACCTCGAACATAGTTAAAAATGGAAACGAGCAGTGAAGAAGATGAACTAGAAGCACAAAAAATTAAACATACCATTACTTTTAGTTGTTAGCAATAGATAAATCACAAACAAATAGCCTTAGACCACGAAACAGAATTGTGAACGGGAGTTATATAAAGCCAACAAACTCTTATGAATGTTCGAACCTGTAAAGTTTGAGATGGAATATGATCTCTTCCACACTGATGATCAGTGTATAGTGACATTTCCTTATCAATGGAATTGTGAAATATGCAAGCATCTCTTTGCAAGTGAAGAGCCTGTTCAACTAAATGTTCCAACCTTCTATCAGGTATCATAACTGTGGGGGGTAGTATTTTCTGCAATTCCTCTAGAAGCTTTGACCGGGGCTTCACCCTTACAACATTTTGGCTCGGAGAGCCAACTGAAACACCCTTTGAAGGAGAAATGATGCAGGAAGAAAGTTCACGGACTCTACTATTATTAATGCAAAGGGGAGCAATCTCGGTCCTTAGTGTTTTCAAAGCATCCATAACGTTCTCCCCATCTAAAAGTTCGAAAAATTTCTGTTCTAAGATCAAAAAAGATGCCAACTTGACAATGGTATCATCCAGCACACGAATATTGTGCAATGTTGCCACACTTCCATCCCAATTTCCATCAAGAATTTGCTGCATAAGTAGATTTACCACAGAGGAGTGTACAGGAATTCCTGACTCTTCCTCGAGATGAGCACCGGTTTTCTCATAGCCAAGGGAATATAATGCCTTGGCAATAATCCGAACAAATTCCACTCTATTAATAACTCCTCTTGAACCAACAACCTCTTCGCCCCCTTCGGATGGTAGGGGCCGAGCCATGAAGTCTCTCAAACAGTCAACTACACGCTCGTTTAAAGTTGCACCGTTGGAAAGACTTGTCAATTCTTCGGAGGATACTTTCACGCGTTTTAAGGCTGGTTCATCATCTTGTACACCTCCCATGAAAAGCGCACCTCAGCCCATATATAACTGCAAGTGGTGAGGCAATAAGTGTTGGTAACTTCTACTCAAACTTCCTGCTAACACAGACAAAGTAAAGGTTGCAGTTTCATAAACTTTAACTAAATGAAAAGAAAAAGAATCCCAAGAATATATCACAATGATAACATCAATAATGCAGTCAACGATAAAAAAAAAAGTAAGAATCAAACAAACTCATACAATATTACAGATAAAATCTTAGATGCATGTTTGTATAAGAACTTGCTATCTTATTGTTCTAAAAAGATATAATGATTCAAAGTTTCGAGGAAAAAAAATTAATCCAGACTGTGTTGACAATATTGATGCTGTTTCAGTAACATGAAATTCCATCAATCAAACAAGTCATAAACATTTATCAGAATAGTTGAAAAAGGGAAATGGCACAATGGTGTTGTCTAATCTTTTGTCCCGTACTTGGGTTTAGACCACAAGTTAGCAACTAATTATAAAATCATCTCCATGCATAACAATTACAATGTGTCTAATAGTGAACATATAGTCTCCACTTCGGGTAGTACTTGAAAATGATGATGATTGAGAGCTCTAAACAGCTGAGAAACATGGGAATAACATGGTATGTGGCTTGAAAAAATCATATCCATAGTGAGTATCCATCATAGTATACACCCACTGTAAAATAAACTTCTTTACATTTGTTAGTTTAACTCTACGAAGCATGTCAAATGATCACATTTCACTAGAAGAAATTCAATCCTACTTCATCAAATGACCCACATCCTCTCACAGGAAATTCCATAGGGTTGCCACCTAATTACCTACAGAAACTAATAACATAACGCATTACAACAATAACGAATGTTAATCACTATTGTCAATAAAAGCAGCAACTTCAACCACTATATAATGTGGAAAACAAAATATACAAAAAGCCCCAAAAGGAATCAAAATTCTGTCAACTCCAATATAAGAAAGCCTCACAAGGATCAAATAAGACCCAAAAAAAAAAATTGGAAAATAAAAACCCCTAACAAGCAATGAAAAGAAACAAAACCCAGAATTTGATTGATCCAAACACACAACCCAAAAGCCATACTACACAGCAAGAACTCCAAAAAAAAAAAAAACCTAGAACATTAAGCTAAGATGTATGAGCAGATTCAAAAGAAAGTACCCAGAACAGAAGCTGATTGAAATTCCAATAATTAGTCATATCTACAGATAAAGGATGAACAGACAAAAGAACCCACAAACAAGTAATTAATTTTATATCTTTTTACCCGTGTGTCGGTACAAAAACAGTACAATTAGATTAGATTTTGCAATTAAGAGCAGGAATTAAATGGTTTGATTTGTTGGGTATGTAAAATTGAAGAAGAGTGTTTGATTACCTTTGTGGATGATGAAATCGGAGAAGAAGAAGAAGAATAATGAATACTGAATTCCGTTTGCGTGGAGGAAACCACCTCAATTGGGTTATGTAGAGAGAGAGAGAGAGAGAGATTGCTTCACATTGGATTTGTGTGTGTGTGCATTGGACCAGGCTCTCATGTGGTTGTTGTGGCTTGGTGTTAGACCAAATTTTGGTTTAGCCAGATCCAAACTCCGAGTAAAATGGATTGGGCCAGGGTTTCCTATTTTTACAATGCAAAAGTTTCAAGGATATGATTGAGATCAGAAATTGAGTTTCCTAATTGGTATATTTGACGTAATAGTTTAGAATTGAGATTATAATTTCAGTGACTAAATTTTAAAGTCAAGAATTAATACTATGAACTTTTAGTAAATTGTAATACTTAATAGGAAGTAAAAATGAGTAGGCTCCTTTGATTTAGAACGAGTTCAAAAGTCAAGCATAAGATTATAAATTTGTATAAATTTAAATGTCACTTGATATTATGCTCAGGTTTAAAAATTGATTTCGGGTGAGTGAGTTTGATAATTACATATTTATAACCAATAAGAGTAATAAATACCAGTTTGATATTATTATACAATTTTTTTCTTATAATTAAAATGAAAAAACAAAAAATAATTATTACATTAAGAAAAAAAAATAGCTTCTAAAATCACCATTAACTTAATTTCTAAAAAGCACAAAAAATATATATATAATAATAATAATAATAATAATGTTCCACTGTGTTTAACATGTTTGCACCAAAAAATTTATGCGAGTTGTGGCTCGATTAGGAACCAAAAGAGGTGGAGAATATAATGGCACCGAGGGAAAAGTAAGATAAATCTGAAATTGAGATAAAAGAACCAGAAGTAATCCGATAGGACCCTGACAATAAATCGTATATATAGACTTACACCCAATGTCCTTGATGTGTCTCTTCTTCGGAGTATTGTCAATTACTAAATAATGGTATTTATGGGGACAATTAGAATTTTCTTCACGTCTTGACATGTGTACTAATCATATGGGATCATATTATCACAATATCTATATTTTTCACCAGGGAGACATGACATAGACTATTGGCTAATGTCTTATACAATTCTAGAGGTCCCTCCTAGTGTACTTTGGATCTAGGGTGGTACTAGTGACATCTTCCTTTAGGCCGTCACCTTACTACTCTAGATTAACTTTCTTTCTCAAATTATCGTATCAAA
>JAYMTB010001144.1:0-11571 GCA_036897585.1 Francoa sonchifolia
TATCTGCAAGCTTGAGCTTTCAGAGTAAGTGACTGCATAACATGTCTAGAATTCCCTATAAATTCTCAAATCGCGCTCTATTAAACCATTCAAGATTACGCATGCATTAGGGTTATCAGTTCAAATGGTCAAGATTCTTCCCCGATCTTGTAAATCTATATGATATCAAAACTAGTTTACTCAGAGGTCTCAAATTCGAGTTTGGCAATCTCCTATTAAAAATAAAGGGCGCAAGGTGAATGTGGGTATGCGCTAGTGTTAACATATAGAGTCCGTTTAAATAAAGTTGGCCTACACGTGAGAGAGTAGCTTAAACTAACAGTTTTAACTCTTTCTTTCTCGTGTTTATTTTGTTTTTATCGGTCCTAATATATTCTTCTTTCCAGGAAGAAGATGAGGACGAAGACTGAATCTTCGGTACGAACATCTACGTGCAGTAAATTCTGCATATAACTATCTGATTTGTATTAGAAAATAGTAAAGAAAATGCAGTTCTTACTACTGCTGTATCTATATACTATCACATGCATTATGATACCTTAAAGTTATTTATGTTCTTTCATGTTTCAATTTCTATTGTTTCTCACCATTTTTCCCCGAAAATCCTATCAAACTTTTCGGGTTAATTCATGTAATGTAATATACATGTATGTGTGTGTACATATAGACACATCCATATTGGAGCCATGGAGCTTCTACTCGAGTTCGGTTTTGTGTTGGGTCGGGCTAAGCTCAAACTTTATAGGTGGGCTTATTGGGCCATGATTTTAGTAGCATGAGGCCCATTGGGCTGAGTTTTGGGCCTCTTCCCATCATTGTTTGTGGAAAAAGGGCAATCTATTAATTCAATACAACTATTAAATTTATTGAAATAATTGAAAAACATCATTCTCCTTAATTTTTTATTTTGTTATATAAATAGAAAAAAATATCTAAATTCTAAATTGGAAAAAAAAAAAAAATTACTAATAATAAAGTTAAAAATTATTGAAAAATATAAGAAAATTATTATACACGAGTTTTTAAAAAATAAAGAATTATAACAATAATTAAAAGCTAAAGTACAATTTGTTCCCCACATATGTCTAAAGTAAGTTAAAATATTCTGTTATGTGCCCATGTAACTATTTTTTTTTTCTTTTTTTCCTTCAAATACAAAATCATCATTAATGTCGTTAAAGCTATGAGTATCAAAATGTAACTTAGAGTAAAATCGTACCATATTTTTCTCGAAATTCTTGATTAAAGCATGTCTTAGCTATTGATATTCCGATGATTACTAAAATGAAAATCGGCAATGTTAGGATTTTGGTTTACTATGATTTGGGATAAAAAAGAAATTAACTTGACATAAACCATACCCATTTGCTAAAAATCAAATCGTAAAACATATAGGGTTTCAAAATCGCAAACAAAAAATTTAACGGGTAGACCAAATTCGAATGCCAATGCCAATTTTCCCTCACTTGCTTCTTGCCTTTGCCGAAATATTTAACTAACTTATCTATTAGAATTCCGATGAAATTCACTTGAACTAAATTATACCAATTTTCCAAAAATCAACTCTCAAAACAATAGGGTTTCAATTAGAGTTGTAACGAAATTCGTTGACAATAATTCGAAAAATAATTTAGTGACAAAGTCAAAAATTTATTCATTAAAAAGTTAAGAAAAATAGCGGTGAAGTGAGAAGGAGGATAGAAGAAAACGGAAAATTAGCTGACCGGTATGTAAACTAATATAAATTAATTCACACAAGTCTCAAATAAACATTTGCTAATAAACACGTGGTAGTCTACAAAGAGTACCAATAGCTAACACATCATGTCATCATATTTTGAAAAATTCTCAAGACAAATATAGTGGAGATACTAGATGATAAATACGTCTTGCGTACAATTTTTTTTTTTACAAACAAAGTAACTCAAAAACAATATACTCGAAGTCCAACCGAAAATAAAATTCGGTGAATTAACGAAATATTTTAACGTTTCTATCAATGTTTTATTATAAATAACGAGATTATGAAATATATCGTTACGAATTAAAATCCGAGAACATGTTATTACAAAAGTATAAGATTAGGTTAATATGAATAAATTGTTAACCCTATTTTTTAGTCAACAGAAAATTAAAATATTATTATATACACGGATAAATACGACGTCGTTTTATATATATAAAATAAAAGCACTAACGTCCATTGTTTATGACTCGGCAGTTAGTTACTTTATATTGATCAGTTCCATTCGCTTCACGAAAGTTCCTAATCAGCCAAAAGGCATAGCAACAAAAAAGGCGGAATCGCGATGGAGCTATTTCTTCATCGTTTTCATCGTCGACGAGATCAATGACGGGACCGGCCAGACCTCAGTTTGTTCTATTTGGATCCTCCATTGTTCAACAAAGTTATAGTAATGGCGGTTGGGGTGCTATTCTCTCTGATATTTATGCTCGCAAAGTAATCGCTCTTCTTTTTGCTCTAGATTTGATTGCTTCGGTTTGAAACGATAATGAACTGCGTATATTCTCTGTCATTTGATGTAGTGTAGAGAAATTTGAGAAATTCCTTCATATTCGAGTGTTTACATCATTTATTGATCCGTAGAGATGATTTAGGGCAAATATGTTGTTTTATTAGTTTTTTTAGGTTTCACTTGCTTTGATCTGTTAAGTATCTAAGTGTGAATGAATTCGTTTTTGAACTTTGGTTATACAGAGTCTAAGAACTTTATCTTGTGTTGTATTTATAATTAGTTTTGACATTTTTGTGATTTATTGTAGGCTGACATAATATTGCGGGGATATACTGGATGGAACTCACGACGCGCCCTAGAGATCCTTGATCAAGTTTTTCCAAAGGTATAATAATGGCAGTTATTTAGCTTTTAAAAGTAAGAACGTGATTCTGTAGGTTCATACCGGATACAGAGGAATCAAGCAAAGAACAAGAGACAGGGGAAACAGGTTTTAGTTATCGATGTGCAATGAAATTAAACAATTGCTTATATGAAATTGGTGTCCTAGTAATGCTCTTTTTATTACTTCAATTTTGGTTTGGAAGGGCGAACTCATCTTTATCTGATATGAGATTGTCCATACTAGATACCACTTTTTAATTTTAATAATGGTTTAGTGTTGCGCTGATATTAAAATTGCACTAGGATGCTGCCACTCAGCCTTCTCTGGTGATTGTTTATTTTGGTGGGAATGATTCAATGGGGCCTCACCCATCTGGTTTAGGCCCTCACGTACCACTTCCTGAATATATAGAGAACATGAGAAAGATTGGTACTCATCTCAAGGTAGCAATGTAACATGCAAATGATAGAACTTTACTTAGTCGTCATCCTTAATCCACATTCTAATGCTGTATATTTGAAAATCAGAGCCTTTCAGATTCAACGCGTGTAATCTTTCTTACCAGTCCTCCTGTCAATGAGGCCAAAATTCGTGCAAGTGTGAGGTACTGTTTCTTTTATGTTTTCTCTTTGATTTTGCATGACAATATTGAGTCTAAAACACTCAATTTTATTTCTTAAAACAGTGGATATTTCAGTGAGCTAGTACGAACAAATGAATTGTGTAAAAAATATGCAGACGCTTGTGTAGAACTGTCCAAGGAAATGGATATCAAAGTTGTTGATCTTGTTACTGCAATCCAGAAAAGAGATGAATGGATGACTGTTTGCTTGACGTAAGTATGCTTGGTCATACTTATCCGTATCTTATGTTTTGCTGGAATCATTAAGTTGAGTATAGATAAGTTTATGGATGCAGGGTGGATGACATTGCATTCATAAATGGCTTACCATCGTGTAACAGAGGCATTGTGCCCACTTAAACCTCTAGATTCACGTTTCACATCAGCAGAAAAATGTATTTAATTGTGAGCATGACTTGCTTCGAGATATTGAATCTAGATACAAATACTCGTATGACAGTTGTGCTAGTTTCCCGTAGATAAGAATCAAAATCTCACAATGAAAAATCCCCACCAAGATAACTCTGTTGTCAATGTCAGACTACTCGGTCAAAAACCAACATTGGTTTGATGCTCTGGTTGGTATCTGTATGCCCGTATTCCAATCGCTTCAATTTTCTCAGATCAGTCTATAGGTGATGGATCCTACACATTTTGCATATCAGTCTATAGGTGATGGATCCTAAATGTGGCAGCATTCTACTAAGTATCTGTGGTTTAAGCATCCATAATTGACCTTCATATTCATCGAGATTAACTTTCTCTTACGCTTTTACAGAGATGGGGTTCATTTATCAGCCGAGGGAAGCAAGATAGTCGTGGAGGAGATACTAAAAGTGCTAAAAACCGCGGAATGGGAGCTGTCTCTTCATTGGAAATCCATGCCGACTGAATTCTCAGAGGATTCACCGTATGATCTTGTTGCTGCTGATGGAAAAACTACCCTTAATCCATCTGAATGGACTGCTCACATGGAAACTCAGTGGGACTAAAGTTTCATTTGCTAGATAACGAATAAATAAAACATCCTTATTATGCTATAGCACCAAAAACAAATTCGAAGAACTTTGTTCGATGCATATATTATGACTTATACATCCGAGCATGAAATTTTGGATAGATTGAAAAATAATTTCTTCGTACTTTTTGATGAATAATAGTTTTTGTTAGCGATGATGTACCGTGACTACCACCACATTTAGGGGTAAATTATGTCGACATTTAGTGGTGAAGTAGTAAAATTTACAACTGAATGTGGTGCTTTACCACTCAAAAGTGGACCCCACTTTATAAGCAAGTTGATATTACAACCACCACGATTAGTGATAAATTTTGTAGACATGCAATGGTGAAGTGATAATGTTTACAATGAAATGTTGTTATTTACCACTCAAAGTGGACCACCCTTTTTTAATAAAAATATTATTTTAAGCAAGTAGATATTTTGTAGATTCAAAAATATCTAATCTGACGTGGACGAGATGAACTTTTTTGCCAACTCAGCAACAGTAATAGATATTTACACTGCAATGTTACCCGCACTCATTTGCAGCGCGTGGTATTATAGCAGCAAGGCGGTGATGGACACGCTCTCTTGTCGCGTGGAAGTGTTTTCAGCTCTTTGATGCACCGCTCGGCCGATTTACAGTCTTACGATATAAATAAAATATATATGACAACCCTCAATTCCTCCTCCGCCGCTGAATCCGCCATGGACGACGTTTCCGAGTTCCAATCCCTAAGCAAACGGCGCCGCTCCTCTTCCACCACTGAGGCCGGCCGTAGAAGTTTCGGAGACGGAAATAGCAAAGACGATGAAGCGGAGGAAGGCGATAGGGAGGTCTGGCAAACGTTTAACAAGAGTTTTGGGGAGGTACAGACGGTATTAGATCGGAATCGAAGTTTGATACAGCAAGTGAACGAGAATCATAAGTCGAAGATTCCGGATAATATGGTGAAGAATGTTGCCCTAATTCAAGAAATCAACAGTAATATATCGAAGGTTCAATCGCTTTACTCTGATCTCTCTTCTAATTTCTCTAATATGTTTTGTCAACGTTCTAAGCACAACGGCGGCAAGGAAAGTAGTTCGGAGGAGCATTGAATTGAAGAAAAATTTGTCAGTAACTGCTCTGTTGTTGTTGTTTGTATTTTAATTTGCAATAGTAGTTATAGATTGCTTAGAGTTAGGGGAAAATGAATATGAGGTGTTCAATTTTTCCCTATTTGTGAACAAGAGTGATATACTTATGTGTTGTTTGTTTGTTTATGATGTGCTTTGTTTATAAGGAGGATGGATGCAGGAGTGCTAATCTTTTTCTTGATTATGTTGACATTGATGAGGTAATTATGTTTTCTTTACAGAAATGTTTGTTTATGTCATTTTATGTTGAGTGATTGATTCCGAATCTGGAAAAAATATAGGCCAAACATAGTTTCTGAATCGATTTTAAGTGAATAGCCATAAGGATCTCTTTAAAGTGATCACAGATTAGTGGATGAATTATTGCTATATGTACTTGTAGCATAGTGAATCATGTTTGGGAGTAATTATTATCTCCTTGTTAAGCAATTTATAAGTTGAATGTGGCGAACAAATACTACAATGATGAATACGGAAATCACAAGTTGTTCAGCAAAGATCAGTTTGTGCATATCTTAAGGTTTTTTCATTATTGAATTGTTGGTTGGATGCGTGATTACTATGGGTTGAGAGACGAATGGCAGAACGATTTCCAAAGTTTTAAATACAGTTCTTTTAAGTGGATAAAGGTATTCAATCATGGTTTCCAATTTACTGCCAATATGTTAATTGATGCTTAATCTGACAGCGCAATTGATTATATGATGATTTTAGAAGTGAGCGAGATGGTTCTATTTTGGTTCCTCTAGGTGTAGCATTTATCTTTTCATCTTGCATTTTGAGATCACTTTGCTCCCATTATCATGACTAGACTTTAGAAGCATGTCCATCAGAAACAAATTTGGGAGCACTTGCTTTGAGACCCACGGGTGGTTACCTTGTACCTTTGGTGCTAGGGCAGATTCGTGATTCTTATGTGATGTTATCGCTGATGAAGTAATTATATATCTTATGTTTGCATTCTTTTTTGCTTGTGCTCCTATGATTAACTTAGTAGGTTTGAAGAAGTTAGGTTCTTCCTTAATCTAATACACCACTAATCGCAAACATCAGAAAGGAAATCCTCGACAGAGCAAGAGGCACGGTACTTTCAAATAATATGTCGGTCCATATGTTATATTGGTTATAAGGTAAAAGCATCAACAGTAAGAAGTGTTTGTTTGTTTTCTGAAGTTAAGGGAATCATTTATATACGCATCCAAATAGTTATCTGTTTACGCATTTGAAGTTGAACCAAAAGCCATGGATCATTGTGCTAATATTACTTTCGCAGTTTTTAGATCAATCCATACCTTAAGCCATTGCTAATATTCATTTCCGGTTATTTTCTAATTTCCTGCAGTGCCTTGGTGACTAGCCGGCGAGCATTTCCCATTTTCTGCAGAGTCTCCGGTTAGGAGAAATTCTTGCTCCAGCGAGGTACAAGACTGGTCGGTTGTGCCACCTTCACATTTAACAGTGAAAATTCACATTATGTAATGCCACTTCCTTCACGAGTCGTGATTATAACTTCTAGATTTGGTAAACTTTCACCACTAAAGGTGGGCCCCACCTGGTGATGCTCGTACTGGACCTTTCCTTCCTATAATCTTTAAGGTCATCATAAAACCCTTTTGGGCCTCGACTTCATTGGGCCTCATCGGGCCTCTATGGCCCTATACGTATCCCTCTGGGCTTTAGGTTTAGGCTTTGGGCCATAAAAAACTAATATAAAATAAACCAAGCACTCGTCATCGTGTGAACATTGATTTGACTTTCAGTCATTTGACCCAGTATTTCATAAATATTAATTTCACGTTGTTACTTGGAAAAAAATAAATAATAATAATAATCGAGTTTTTATATGTGTAAATGAATTTTATCCAAATTTCTAATTTGAGAGTTGTCATTTTAAAAAATTAATTAACATTAGTAAGGACAAATTACAATAGCAAAAACAATAATATCACTTTCAATAAAGTCAAAATCTTTCCCTAGTACATCTCATTTATGCATAAAAACAAAGCAGGAATAATTCCAATTTCATTAAAAAAAAAATACCATTTTTTATTTGAATCCTTTCGTTTGTGGTTAACGTAAGAGAGGCTCTCAGTTGACTAGAAGAAAGATGTTTTTTGAAAATTATTATAAAGTCTGACTTTCAGAATTATCAGTGTTTTATTTATGCGAACCAACTGATTTATTATCAGGTTCTTGTGTGCGGAAGAAGTTTGTTTAAGTGTAAAATAATAATAAAAAATAAATACATTTATTTCAAAATTAAAACTATTTTGACATTTAAAAAAAATAAAGTCAAGGGAATAAAATAGCTTTAATAATTATAATAAATAATAAATAAAAAGAAATTCAGAATAGCGGTTTAAGTCCACGTCCAACGTTCCACCTTCTAAGACTCCTAATCTTTCGGAATCAAAATTTATTCCTAATCTCCATTTTTCCGCCATTGATGAAGAAAAAATTCGGAAGAAAAACGGAGGAAGGATTCATCCAAAACTCCATGAAAGACAAAGGTATGGGAAGCTATAACAATTACAAGATGTTTAAATGCTTCAATCGTAAGTTCAAGATCAGCGAGGTTGAACCACCGATCGATGTGAAAAATGCTTTTGATCGATTTTCTGACGGAGATGCTCATATGTCTGCCGATCAACTTCATCGCTTTCTTGTTGATCATCAATCGGAGGTTAATTGTACGCTGGCGAACGCGGAAAGGATTCTTGAACAGGTTTTGCATCGGAGACATCATTTGACGAAATTTACTAGGCACGGACTTAATCTTGATGATTTCTTCCATTATTTGTTCCTTGATGATCTCAATCCTCCTATTGAAACTCAGGTTTTGAAAAAATTTTGAGTAATTTTTTAGATTTGTGGATTTAGGTTTTGGAGTTGAGAAATAGTTGGGTGTATGGATTTTTGTTTCAGGTACATCATGATATGACTGCTCCATTATCACATTATTTCATATATACAGGGCACAATTCTTACCTTACAGGGAATCAACTCAGTAGCGATTGTAGTGATAGGCCAATTATTAGAGCTTTGCAAAAAGGTGTTAGAGTTATTGAACTAGATTTATGGCCAAATTCTACCAAAGATGATATTCTTGTTCTTCATGGAAGGTATTGAATTAATTCCTTAATTCGCCTTTTTGTTGCCAAAAAATGGTCAATGTGATGTGTCCAAGTTAATTTTTAGTACTTTTCATTGATTCATTGTAGGACCCTGACCACACCTGTGACACTCATCAAATGTTTGATGTCGATTAAGGAGTATGCATTTGTTAAATCTCCATATCCGGTTATTATAACTTTAGAAGATCACCTTACTCCGAGCCTTCAAGCTAAAGTTGCAGAGGTCAGTTAGCCTTTTTAATTAGTTAAAAGGGTATGTTTTGCTTTGAATTTGTTGTTTCTGACATGACCTAGAGTAGTTTTTCATGTAGATGCTTACTCAAACATTTGGCGATATGTTGTATTATCCTATGGGGGATTGTTTGGCAGAATTCCCCTCACCAGAATCATTGAAACATCGAGTTATGATTTCAACCAAACCACCAAAAGAATTTCTTGAATCTAAGAATAAAAAGGACAAGGGAAATATCTCACTGAATGGAAGAGAGTCGTCTGAAGAAGAAGTATTAGTAAAAGACGCTGACACTTCAGACCCTACATCTCTGCTGGACCCTGATGAGAGGGTGAGCTGAGGACATAAAACTTATCTCATCACTGATCGCAATAAACGTTTACTAATTCTGTTTTTCTAACATTCACTTTGACACTCTTATCAGAGTGATAGTGATAGTGATCAAGAATATGAAGACATCATCATATCTGATTGCAAATCATCCCAGCCAGGAGCAGCGCCAGAATACAAACGCCTAATCACAATCCATGCCGGGAAACCCAAAGATGGTTTGAAGGAGGCATTAAGAGTTGTAGAAGATAAAGTTAGACGTCTTAGTTTAAATGAACAGGCACTTGAAAAGGCTGCTGCGTCTTATGGACCCGATCTTGTGAGGTATAATAATCTGTAGCCAGATACGTGGGAGTGCAACATTCTTGTCCATATTACTGATTCTATTATTTCCTTCTGTTCATTCTAGGTTCACACAGAAGAATATTTTGAGGGTCTATCCTAAGGGAACTCGAGTCACCTCATCAAATTACAAGCCACATATTGGATGGATGCATGGGGCTCAGATGATTGCATTCAATATGCAGGTTGGTTTAATAACTTGCAAAGAAGTATCTTTTTCTTAGTGGCCGCATTCTCCATATGGACCCTTTAACCAATTCATGATATCCAATGATAAATTTATCCTTGGAAAGAGTTGCCTCTAGATGCCAGTTAAGGATAATTTATCAAGTTAATTTTTCATGCCTGCCTCTCTGCAAAGTTATACAGTAACTGAGAGAATGCAAATTTATCCTCCACATAAGAAAGCATTCATGAGATGCATGAAGATGACAACCTAATGCATCTCTGATCACCCTGTTGAAACCACTAATGTATGAATTTCCTTTGACAGGGATACGGGAAATCACTCTCGTTGATGCACGGAATGTTTAGAGCCAATGGAGGATGTGGTTATCTGAAAAAACCAAACTTTCTGATGCTGAAAGGTCCTCGAGATGAGGTATTTGATCCTAGAAGAACACTGCTCGTTAGGAAGACTTTAATGGTGAGTTTAGTTGCTCTATTTCCACGTGTCTGACATCTCTGACAAGTAACCTCTTGCTAAGCACATTCACATCACTGAACAGGTAAAAATATATATGGGAGACGGATGGCATTTGGATTTCAGCCAAACGCACTTTGATTCCTACTCTCCGCCAGACTTCTACGCGAAGGTAAGAGAGAAATCTGGACTTTTATGGAACTAGTCAGATGTTTAGCCAAGTGATAATAATCAGTAACATCAAATCTACGTGTTGTGAAAACAGATTTATATTGTCGGGGTGCCAGTCGATGCTGCTAAAAAGAAAACCAAGATAATCGAGGATGATTGGTGTCCTGTATGGAACGAAGAGTTTACATTCCCTTTAAGAGTTCCCGAACTGGCTGTGCTTCGAATTGTAGTTCGCGAATATGACATGTCCGAGAAAGATGATTTTGGCGGCCAGACGTGTCGGCCTGGCTCCGAATTAAGATCCGGTATCCGGGCTACCCCTCTTTTCGACAAAAAAGGCGAGAAATTTAGATCAGTAAAGCTTCTAATGCGCTTCCAGTTTCTATAAATTCATAAACTAATTAGTATATCTACTCTTTTTTGATAAACATCTCTTTAAAATCCAAGAATCACTCTTGAACGGTAAACGAGTAAAGTTATTCGTGAGTTTTGATTAGACCGAAATTTCAAGTTCGAGTAATTTAAGTCGTGGGTCAAGCTTATTTTCGAGTTTTATATATTTAATCGAATATAATCATATTCTACAGGAGTATACATCATGAGGAGGACCCAAAGTAATAATGTACTTTTATAACACATTAATGTTTCTCACCTACATATGTTCATTCCATTTATTACAATTATTTTTCTTGCTAAATTAGTTAAATTAATAATTAAAATAATAATATTAAATAGATTATTGTATTTTCTGGATTTTTTTAATTAAAATAAATCTATATTTTTACAATATAAATCCATATACTTTATATTATCTTAATTGTGTATTAAATGTTAAATAAATATAGTTAAAATTATTTATAAACACGTGGCTTACACGTGTTAAAATTCATAAATTAAATGACCAATTTACCCCTCCACAGAATTATAATATCGCTTTCTTATAACAAACGACAACATTTTGGTCCCATTTTCACTAAAAAGCAATACTCCTGCTGATTCAGTTCAACACGTAAGATTACACCAAACCAATTAAATAGTGCCACGTATCCATGTGAACCCCACGAGAGTGCAAGTGGGGGTCCACATGACTAT
>JAYMTB010001145.1:0-11571 GCA_036897585.1 Francoa sonchifolia
ATTTCCCTCAGCCACTATCACAGAAACTCCATCTTTCAATCCCTACCGACAGAAATGGTTTAAATCAACCAAGAAACCAACAACTAACAAATCCATAGCACAGATTTCAAGTTCGCAGTTGCTTCTGGATGATCGCCGGACATGGAGAGATTGAGCTCAATCAATGGCGGGCTATGCATATGCTTCTATGCAAAACGACGAACGGTGCGTTTAATGAAGACCTTCAACCTTGGGCTCCGCTTTCAATTGGGCAGAATATTTGGGCTGGGCTCAATTCTTTGTTTCCGTCCACATTTCACAGGCCCAATTAAAATGGGCTTTTGGACCGCTTTTCTGCAGTAAAATTACACCCCTTGATTTTATTCTATTTATAAATAAACCCCCCTAATATTTTCTTTTTCACACTTATCTACTTTATAATTTCCAATTTTTGCAAATTTTCCTAATTTTGCCACTTGCTTTATACAATAAACAATTGTTGGTAAAAGGTTTTTAAGCTGTTACAATTATAATCCGCCAAGAATAATGGTCAGGCCCAACAGGCAACATGGATTGCTTTAATCCAATGGACTTTACAAATATCTTGGTCTCATACGACTCGCACCTGTCGTGCAGAAGGTTACACTTATAATTTGCCAAGAATAATGGTCAGGCCCAACCGACCACAGGGATTGCTCTAATCCAATAGACTTTACAAATATCTCAGTCTCATACGACCCACACCTGCCAAATGTTACCATTATAATCCGTCAAGAATAATGGTCAGGCCCAACAGGTAATAGGGATTGCTCTAATCCAATGGACTTTACAAATATCTTGGTCTCATACGACTCGCACCTGCCGAATGTTACAATTATAATTCGCCAAAAATAATGGTCAAGCCCAACATGTTATAGGGGTTGCTCTAATCCAATGAATTTTACAAATATCTTGGTCTCATATGACCCGCACCCGCCAAAATCTACCGGTCACAAACAGCAATAAATCGATAGGAATATGAAAATATTGCGAAAACTAGAAACTCACTGGGGCAAATGTCCAAAAAAAAAATACTAGTGAGAAATTTTTATAAATTGAGATAGTAAATGGGGTGGAAAGGGTAATTAACCCTAATGAAGAAGTTTCTTAATATAGTAATGAAAGACTAATCTTCTGTAAATCATGTCTCCAATGGTTCTGCTGATATGAGTAAAAAATCTTTGATCCACAAACTCCCTTTTCACTTCTAAATTTCTCATTTTTCAGTAACAAATTCGTTCAATTTTACGAACCGAACAAAACCCTAAATTTCATTTACCCAATTTGTGTAAAAACCGATTGCAAATTCTCAATTTGTAAAGCCTCAAAAACCATGTACTTAACTGAGAAATCTCGTCCAATTGATTTCTACAAAGAGGAAGGAACTCGAGATATGATGATTGAAGTGGTATCAAACGGCGATGTTCAATCTCAACCTCATCAGCATCAAAATCAGATGATTATGGGTGAAAGTAGCGGCGAAGATCATGAAATCAAAGCACCGAAAAAGCGAGCTGAGACTTGGATTCAAGATGAGACTCGTAGTTTGATTGCGTTTCGACGTGAGATGGATGGGTTGTTTAATACTTCGAAATCTAATAAGCATTTGTGGGAACAAATTTCGTCGAAAATGAGGGAAAAGGGTTTTGATCGATCGCCGACTATGTGTACGGATAAGTGGAGGAATTTGCTCAAGGAGTTTAAGAAAGTGAAGCATCATGATAAGGGAAGTGGATCGGCTAAAATGTTGTGTTATAAAGAGATTGAAGAGATTTTGAGGGAGAGAAGTAAAACTGCTCAGTATAAGAGTCCTAATGCTTCAAAGGTTGATACATATATGCAGTTTTCAGATAAAGGTATATGTAATTTCAGTTCTTTGTTTGTTTTTGTTTTGATTGTTGAAGAATTTTTAGTGGGTATAAGGCAGATTATGGATTTGATAGGGGTATTTGTGGTGAATTGAGGGTATGGTTGTTTTAGGATTTATTGCTTGATTGCACTGATTTTGGGCTTTGGAAATGTGCTATGATTCATTGGTTTTAAGTTGTACTTAGTTACTTTGCAGGGTAAGCATCTCATTTGGTACTTGAAGATAGAGAAAAGAAACTGTTTTTTTAATGCTTCTGTGTAGCTAGGGTCTGATTATTGTGAGTTTGAAACTCCAAAATTGGTTAAACCTTGAAATAAGGAAGCTTGAGTATCATTAATGGTGATTCCATGATAGTAAATGTGTAGGGTATTAATGCTGCAATGCTGTGGGTTGAAAGTCAAATGAGTATTATAATCTTTGAGAATGTAGTGTTAAAAATCGAGTTCAATAAGGTCAGATGTCTGAAATTGGTCCTCCATACTTTTGTCCTTGATCTTCAAGGATTGTTCTATAAGGCATGTCAAACTTCGCAACATAAATTAAGATTTTAGTTCTCTTAGCTTGACATTGTGTCATTTACAAGTTACAACTACTGTGCGACTTATGCAGGTGTTGAGGATACGGGTATTGCATTTGGACCTGTGGAAGGTATATAGTTTGAGTTCTTAGTAATCTATTTTTTGTACATTATGTTTTTCTCTCAACTATATACCGGCTTGCATTATAGTTTGATTTTGCTATCTCATGACTAGTTTTATATATCCCAAGTCGCAAATGGGCTTTTGGTTCATTGATTATTCATTTATGCAGTTCCATTTGGCGAAGATTGTCTGCAATTCAAGACTAATTCATCAGGGCTTTTTTCCCCTGCAATGAAATGTTCATTCATTTGATGTCAATCCAATTTTGCATTTTTAGCTTGAATAATAATAATGAGTAGTGTTTAAATAGCTGACTTGTTGAGGACATGCAAACCAATGCACCAATCACAGAGTAATCAAATCAAAATCAAGTGTTGCTGGATGGATAAAATATCTATTTTGTTTGTTCATAAAGAAACATTGTAATTCTGCCTCTCTTTCACATATATGACTCTTTATGATGAACGGAAGGGAGGGAAACTATGATTAAATGAAAAGGTGGAAAGGAAAAAGAATTTGATGATATCATACGGTTAGATGTGGCAAGCATGCTGATGCACTTGTATATGCTTTATCAACTTCATGTTTTTCCTGCCATTTAAGTTCCTTTGCATGCAGCTTGTGGCAGGCCAACACTCAATCTTGAAAGACGCCTGGATCACGAAGGACATCCCCTTGCTATAACCACAGTTGAGGCAGTTGCAGCAAGCGGAATCCCTCCCTGGAATTGGAGAGAAACCCCCGGAAATGGTAAATTTTGTAATCTGATTCCTAATTTTGGACAACATTCATTTAAGGTTAGACATTTTTTCGTGCACAAATAGTATGCTTTGTAAATTAGTTGAACTTGGTTCTTTTAATTGGACATAAGCGGACATAAATATCTCTTTGTTTGTATTGAATGGAGCTCTTAACGTCCCACCATTCTTGATTAAAGGAATGGCGTAGGGGCGACCTTACTTTAGTAGTTAGTCAGTACCTTGTATCAAGCTGTAACACCTGAACGTCACTATTCCTGATAGCGAACCGAGCTTCTAAAGCTAGTGTTTTCTATTATGCAGGCAGCGAGGGCCAGTCATATGGTGGGCGGGTCATATCAGTCAAACTAGGGGATTACACTCGAAGGATTGGTATTGATGCGACTGCTGACGCCATCAAGGAGGCCATCAAATCAGCATTCGGGTTAAGAACTAAACGCTCATTTTGGTTAGAGGATGAAGATCAAATTGTTCGCAGTATTGACCGTGATATGCCTCTCCAAAACTACATTCTCCACATCGACGAAGGTATAATCAATTATCTGGCACAACCCACATCCAAACACAATCATTCATATAGAAAATTTTCGTTTTTTCAGGATTGGTGATAAAAGTATGCCTATACCATGAATCAGACCACATACCAGTGCATACAGAAGACAAGACATTTTACACCGAAGATGATTATCGAGATTTCCTAACTCGTAGAGGCTGGACATGCCTAAGGGAGTTTGATGGGTATCGAAACATCGAAAATATGGACGATCTTCGCCCCGGTGCAATATACAGAGGCGTAAGTTAAACAGCGAGCGAAAACTACTGTATCACATATCTGTACAAACTGTGTTGTAATTTCCGGTTTATTGTAAGACATGGATTAAGATAACTCTACAATATCAAATTTCGGCATTTGACCTATAGATACAGTTCCTGTGTAAATATCTGTGTCACGTGACCTAAAAATTTCTACAACAAAAGCTGTAAAACCCCACTAGGTCCCTTATCCTGCCTAATTGTGAAATCAGCCATGTGCTTACTACTGCCGGCGCCGGCGCCGGAGACACCTAGAAGTCATCGCCGGAATTTGGAAAAACCATCATAATTTCTAAAAATTGTTATTTAATAAATCAGCCCATGTTCTGAAATTTAAATATATTTGATGAATCTAGATCTCATGTCATCATAAAATTGCATTAATGGCCAATAAAAATTTATGGGTTTCTCATAAATTTACCCATTTTGATGAAGGGGTAATTCTTTTTTCCTTTGTTTTTTTCTTGAGAAATTCTCTCTCATCAAGGAAATTTGCAGTAATCATTGACTGGATCATTCAATCAATCGTTAACCACATAAAATTTCTTCACTTTTTCTAGACTCTTACAGACCAAAGGAATCTTTCTTTTTGTGATTTTCCCTTTTCCATAGCTTTTTTGCAATTTGTCGATCTACCCATCAACTGTTTTGGCGCTAATTTAATGGGTATTTCTCAATTTCTGATTTTATCGTGAATTGGGTGATTTTGAAATTAGGGTTTTGGATTGAATCTGTATTGAATTTCTAGGGTTTGAATTCAATGCCACCATCATATTTTCCTCTTAGATGGGAAAGTACTAGGGATCAATGGTGGTATGCATCACCTATTGATTGGGCTGCAGCGAATGGGCATTATGATTTGGTTAGTGAGTTACTTCATCTTGATACAAATTTGCTTATTAAATTGACATCTCTTCGTAGAATTCGAAGACTTGAAACTGTGTGGGATGATGAGGAACAATTTGATGATGTTGCAAAATGTAGGTCTAGTGTTGCTAGGAAACTTTTACATGAATGTGAATGTAAGAAAGGTTATAACTCGCTTATTCGTGCTGGATATGGTGGTTGGTTGCTTTATACTGCTGCATCGGCTGGCGATTTAGAGTTTGTGAAGGATTTGTTGGAAAGGGATTGTTTGCTTGTGTTTGGTGAAGGTGAATTTGGTATTACTGATGTGTTTTACGCTGCAGCTAGGAGTAAGAATTGTGAGGTTTTTCGGGTTTTGCTTGATTTAGCAGTTTCGAAGAGGGGGAGTCATAACAATGGGGGTGAAGTTTTTGAAGTTTTTCGGTGGGAGATGACAAATCGAGCAATTCATGGTGCTGCACGAGGTGGGAATTTGGTGATTTTGAAGGAGATTCTTGGGGATTGTTTGGATTTTTCAGTTTATAGAGATGCTGATGGATCTACTATCATGCACTCAGGTGCAGGGAGAGGTCAGATTGAGGTAAGGCCATGATTTTTCATGTGATGATTGATTGATCTTCTTTTTCTAACCAAATTTCGTTCGTTTGAACATTGCAGGTAGTTAAAGATCTAGTACCATCGTTCGATGTAAACACTGCCACGGATAATCAACGAAACACGGCTTTACACGTGGCTGCTTATAGTGGTTACTTACCGGTGGTAAAGATTCTAATACTTGCATCTCCTTCATCAGTCTTATTAACGAACAACAATGGAGATACTTTTCTTCATATGGCAGTGGCTGGTTTCCGAACTCCTGGTTTTCGAAGATTGGACCGACAGATTGAACTTATAAAGCACTTGTTAAGTGGTAAGATAGCGAACATGCAAGACATCATCAATGCTCGGAACAATGATGGACGAACTGCCCTTCACATGGCTGTAATCGAGAATGTTCACTCAAATCTTGTTGAGCTTCTGATGACTGTGCCATCAATTGATTTAAACATCCACGACGCTGCAGGCATGACACCATTAGACCTACTAAAGCAATGCCAGAAATCAGCGTCTTCGGAAATATTAATCAAGCAGTTGCTTGCAGCAGGAGGGGTCTCCAATTATCACGAGTTTAGTGAAAAAAGTGGTTGTGTTTCTCACTTCAAATTGCAGGGTATTGCCAGCAGTCCTGGTACAACTTTTCGAATCCCCGATTCAGAGATATATTTGTATATGGGCATCGACAATGATCCATCAACCGAAGAATTGAATTTATGCTCTGGTGAACTAAGTCAATTTGACTCACCTAAATCGAGCACTGGAAATTATGCGGCAAGGCGTCTAAAGAACCTACTTTTATGGCCGAGAGGCAAAGAAAGAAAAGCCGATAACACAGATTTTGAAGAAGCTAATTCACCGAAGTTATTCAATACGTTCAGAAATCCCGAACGAAGTCCAATTTCACTTAGGCAGAGATACTCAACATCATCGTCTCAATCGTTCAGCAACATTCCAAGTCCATCGACAAAAATGAAATTTACCACAAGTCTAATGCACGGTGTAATACAGCCAATGCTCACATCTCAATCATCAAGCCCTTTTTCAGAATCATCCATATCTTCACCTATGTCGATGGATAAACTTCAGGACGTTGATACTCCTGGACCCTCTCATGGAAACTTACCACGAATGAGCCATAGACGATCTTCCTTCAGTAAAAAGTTGATGAATCAGTATTTCTGTTTTGGCGCTGAGGGTCTAGCGGTGGAGAATTCAATTAGCAGCTATGCACAGCCAAACCAGAGTTACGAGAATACAAGTTCTTTGGTGGCTTAATCTTGTTTTTTTCGGGTATTTTTTTCTGACTCCTTGTTTATTTATTTATGTATGTGTGAAGATATGCATACCGAGTTTATTACTTATTTTAATAATGTGGACGTGAGATTCTATGATAAATCAAAGTGTGGCTATCCAAGGCTATATGCATTCATATAAACTGATTGATCTAATAATATAGTGAGAGTTTCTCGATTTTGTGATTTAGTTTCATCGAACAATTGCATTTGACTGTCACGGTCAGTTTTAGTTTTTACATAGCAAAATGATCGAGTAGTCCACCCCTGTCCTGAAAAAACTACAATCGGCTTGCCTTAGGCAAAACTCGTGCCTTTATATCTGCAAGACTTTCATAAAAAACTACATTTCCTTAATGCAAAGTTTAGCTTCGAATAGTATTCAAATGTTACACACCTATTCATTGGTTTTACGAACATGCTTAAGATTCAATCAAAACTTGCTGAGTAATTTCTCAAGTCTTGAGTTATTCTTATCCAACTATCAAGATGGAACTACAAACATTTGCTAGAAATACAAAGTGCGTGTCTAGTGCCATTAGTCTGACCTCCAAGCTTACATTTTGCTTCTAATTGAGTAAGGGTAGAGCTGAACTACATAACCATTCCTCCATCGACATTGAACACCTGCAAAACAACGATAGCTAATAAACTTTGTTTTTTGTCATAAAGAGTTGTAAACTCCCTTAAAATTACCGAATTTTACCTGTCCAGTTATGTAACTGGCTGCAGGGTTGATGGCCAAGAATTCCACCATTCCAGCAACTTCTTCCGGTAGACCATACCTTCCTGAATCCATAACCAAAGTTTTAAAAAGAGTTTTACTTCCATACAAATATTTTCCGTTACACATAACAAAATTCACGGAATTGTGTGTCTGTTTCATATTCTTTCTCACCTAAGGGGATTGACCCTAAAATTTTTTTCGTCACGCCTTCCTCAAGTTTGTAAGTCATATCAGATGCAATGACCCTGGAGCAACAGCGTTGACCTGGAAGTGTATACCTTCCATCAGTTCTGACTATAGAAAATGTTTAGAAAAAGAAACTGGAAGAACCGTAGAAACTCACAGTAATGTTTCTGCTTGCATATTCTTTTGCAACTGTCTTCGTTAGGCCAATAACCCCTGCTTTTGCAGCAGTGTAGTTGGCTTGCCCAGCATTTCCAACCACACCAACAACTGATGCTATATTGACTACCCTTCCCTACAATATCCATGGATACATACACAAATGAGAAGGGAGATTGAGTCGTAAAGTGACCATCAATCTAGTCCCACGTCAAAATAACCATTTTCATGAGGACATTTAAAACATCTAAAGTTTTAACCACAGACAATAATTTACATAACAGCAAGGGGTTTGTCAAGATATAATAGGTTATTGTGTGTGTGTGTGTGTGTGTGCATGTGTAATGAAAATTATTAGAAGTTATGGCATGCTACCTTCTTCTTCTTCACCATAATCTTGGTTGCTGCCTGCAAATATGTACCTAGTCAGTTCTAAATATAAGCGACCTTAAGCATCAACTTGCATAAATAATCAGATCAAAGTTTATTCTCATTTTTTTTTACTTTTGTGAATAAGGTAAACATTCAAACCTGTGTGCAAAGGAATACGCCTGTCAGATTTAGATCAATAACATCCTGCCACTGCGATTTCTTCATTCTCATCAACAAACTATCTCGAGTAATTCCTGAAGCCATGATAGACAAGCTAAATGATTCAATCTTCACCTATTCAGTCAACGAACAGAAGATGAATTTGAGTTACCTGCATTGTTGATCAATACATCTATTGTTCCCCATGCATCAACTGCCTGTAAATGTAAGAAAATCATGTGCAGGTAGCAAAAGACATCAAACTATCTCAATCCGCATAAGGAACTTTAGCTCACTGTTTTAATCATTGCTTCCGCATCAGCTTCTTTTGAGACGTCTCCCCCAAAAGTAAGTGCTTGACCACCACATGCCTCAATCTGCAATAATAGTATTATAAACTCACAAATCAACAGCCCAAAAAGAAAAACCTTAAAACCAGCATCTATGAAGAAAAACTAGTCTGACGACCCAAGTATTCAGACAGATCAATTTGAACATGCTACATCTTCACCTCTTTTGAGACTTCCTCAGCCTCCGTTGATGACCTAGCATAATTAACCAGGACCTGAAGTAGCAGAATAAAATCTTAGAATCACCGTCCCATACTGATTGGAGTGGGGCCTCCTTTCTTTTCCACATACTTTGTGTAAGCTAAATGTTACAAAAAAATCCAATGCACATAAGTCTGATTCTTCTTAAATCAAGTCTAACACCATACATTATTGAATAGTCTACAGCGGACTGACCAACCAAACAAAAGGGATGTGCTTTTTTCTGTCGCTTGTCTGGTATCTAATCTATTACTAACAAACAGGGATCTGAATGTTTTGATGAAGTCAGTGACTTATACATCCCATAGACTGTCAGAGCTTGTGATGTACATAAAAATCTACTAACCTTACAGCCTGCTTTCCCCAAGGTCAATGCAATTGCTTTACCAATACCTCTAGAGGCTCCAGTCACAACAACAACAGGAGCTTCAACTGTCTCATCTACTTCAGCATTTGCTCGTTCAATATGTGCAACCTGAGCTCCAACACCTGTGTTTCTATTAAAATCAATGAGATCTGTATTTAATGGTACTTGAAGGCAACTAAGAAACAAAATTACAAAGTCATGAAAAACATTCTATATCGATCCTGTTTCGGATCCCTCTTCATAATCATTGCCGGCTTTCTAAAAAGTTTTTGTCTAACTTGGATTAAGGTAAAATGAATATAAACCAACCAGATATCACGCTGTTGGACAAATGCAATGCAATCCTCAGTGACAGAAGATTACCCTGCAACTCATAATGGACAAAAACTTAGTGGACCAATTTCAATGTTTGACAGTTCATGGAACTACATTGAGATGAAGTTCAATTTCAGTGGTCCAAACTCCAGACAATCACTTTGTTAGATCTGACAGTCAAATTTTCACAACACTATGTAAAACAAAATGAACCTGCTCAATTCCCAAAGCAAATCAAATTTCACCAACAAATCAAGCAATGCACATGAAAAATAACGAAAACAATACCAGTTGAAGCAAACGAGCTCTTCAATCTTGATCTAAGAACGACCGAACGAACAGATCCAGCTCCGCTGGAAACACCAGGCAACTGACGAAAACAAGCGATTCTCCGTGATCCAGAACTTCCGAAATTCTCCGAAATGCCAACGGATTTGACTGCAACGACATTAGATCCAGTAATAGACGCCATTACAGTTCCAGCAAATCTCAACAAAGAAGATCACCGCAAAGTAAGATCCGTAGCCAGATATGAACAATGGAGAAAAAACAATACAGTTATGGCTATATATATATCGTTAAGAGATTTCTCCGTTGAAGCTCTGCAAGCTCCGCCTAACTGCTTCAATGGCGGTGGAATCTAAGATCACTTTCTGCTCATTTCCTTATAACTGCTTGTCAATATTGATGTTTTAGTAAAATTTAATCAATACATTTCTTTGTTTAAGGATAAATATCAGCCGCTAGAAATGCATACAAGAAAGTAGGAGTACAATGAACCAGTCTCACCTACAATTAAATGAGCAGTCTAGTTAGCAGATCTAAATATATTAAATAACTTTTTTCTTTTTCTTTTTTTTTAAACAAAAACAATTTTCTAGTATCATATCAAACTTTGAAGCACTAATATTTTTGCTATTTAAGCGCCGGAATATCGGACTATATAACAACTTTCGAAAACCTTTTCATTTTAGTCAACTGAGAGCCTCTCTTATGCCTAAAGTTTCGACAACCAAAGGATCCAAAGTCCCAATAAAATGTTTCTATCCCACTGCCATGAAAGCACCAGTATGATCACGTAAAATCTAACCAATGTCACATCGAGCAGAATTTGGATTTTAATTCATCCCTCTTCTGGGTTAGACCAGCCAACATGAACCATCCTAGAAGTACAATTTTAAGTTTTTTTTGTAATCGTTTAAAATTTTAAAACATTGATGTTTTATCATTAATATGCTGATGTAGTTGTCTGAATTATTCGTGATCACTCGTATTTTGACATTTTTGCGCGTAAACATTGATTACTCACATTCACATTAGTATAGATTTGTATTTTTCATATAAAGGTGAGTTTCAAATATAAGAATTAATATAGTTGAATAAGTGTTTATGCTGACGTAAGTGTCTAAATTATTCAGGATTACTCGTACTTTGATATTTTTGCGTGTCAACATTGATTACTCATATTCACACCAATATATATTCGTCTTTTTCATATAAACGGTACTTTAGAGATTCCAATCTAAGAATGAATATGGGTGAATAAGTGTTTATGCTGACATAGTGTCTAAATTATTTATGATTACTCGTACTTTGAGTGTCAAAATTGATTACTCATATTCACACCAATATATATTCGTATTTTTCATATAAACGGTACTTTAGAGTTTCAAATCTAAGAATAAATATGGGTGAATCAATGTTTATGCATGAAAATTACATAATACGAGTGATTACGAACTATTTAGACAGCCGCATCACACTATAGATACCGATATTTTATGATTTTAAAAGATTAATGAAATATTTGTTAAATTTTAGAATCAATAGTTTAAACACTGAATTGGTAATTAATTATTTAGAAATATATAATAAATATTTT